>JAMWET010000351.1:0-7500 GCA_024036415.1 Prochilodus magdalenae | reverse complement strand
ACTTGGTGGATACCTTCCGTGGCACCATCCCGGGGAGAATTCCCTGCAGACTGGGTAGACCCGCACGGCCGCACGCTTCAGTACACCTGCAAACTTCCTTCACACTATGGCCTACAGCCCGCACGCGCAGCGCATTCCGCACCAATGATGCACCATCAGAATATTCCGGAAAGCACTCCGATTTGTGTGTCTAATGCAGAAACCATGTGACAGGTGAAATTCCAAACGCGGCAACGGTCAACTGAATACGTGAACCCAGATTCCTGCAGGGACTGCAAGTGCTCCGCATTACTGACTCATCTATTCCCAACGTCTCCAGTGAAAACAGAGCGCTGGTCTTAACATCCGGGACGGCGCGTTACACGGAGCAGTCACACGGTGTCAGATCTGAGAGAGCCAACCTGCTTACATAACACCAGAATACGAAACCACATCCGCTCACCAGCGGCACCACAGCCGGCAGCGCTCTGCACCTGCCCCGCTCTGATTCAGTAAGATCACGTGGCCGGAGGAACAGGAACGCCGAGCTCCTGTTTAGTTAAGAGAGGTTATCTCCGAAAATGACTTTATACCGGGTCAACATACCATCCCGGTGGAACCCGACCAGCCGGCAGGCCTCAGGCCTTCAGCGCCTCCACAACAATGGGAACCAAATTTGAAGGACGGATCGGTTTATCCCAGATTATCCGACAAACCACGTCCGGAACGGCAGAGCGTGTGAAAGGCTCACGCCATCCTGTCTTTACCCTGACAAAACTTCCTCAAGCAATCATTAACAGGCTGATTTACACAAGGACCCACCCGCCCCCACCCATTCGCCCCCACCCGCATGCCTACTAGTCTGTATTCCTGCCTGGGTGAGGATGTCCCGCGTACCGACTCCAAAGAGAACCGAAAGGTCAACTTTGCCTCTTTTTCCACACTGCTAAAAAAGAAAAAAAAAAAGAGGGTTCCTCGTGGGTTCTTTAGTAAAGGTATTGGTTCTATTTGGAACCACAAGTACTGGCTCTTTGCATGGCGAAATGGTTCTTCAGACTGGTGGAGAACGTGCTGTATTTGTGTGTTCTAAGTATAGGTGTTTTAGACACTGTACAGTAGAACCATTTTTGGTGCCATCTAGAACCAATTCCAAAAAGGTTCTATGTAGAACCCTATACAGCATGTTTTTCAGATCAATAGAGAAGCACCATGCGAAAAGCCATTTGAGCATGAAATGCTTCTCTCTAGAACCCATGGTTCCAAACAGAACCTTTGCCTTTACTAAAGAACCGGCTATGTGCTCCTTCCAAACAACACGGCACCATCGCTGGCGCTACTAGTCTGTATTCCTGCCTGGGTGAGGATGTCCCGCGTACCGACTCCAAAGAGAACCGAAAGGTCAAATTTTCCCTCTTTTTCCACACTCATAGACTTGTGGAACTTGTGGTTCTATTTGGAACCACAAGTACCGGCTCTCTTTGCATGATGAAATGGTTCTTCAGACTGGTGGAGAAGGTGCTGTGTTTGTGTGTTCTAAGTATAGGTGTTTTAGACACTGTAGAGTAGAGCCATTTCTTGGTACCATCTAGAACCAATTCCAAAAAAGTTCTATGTAGAACCCTACACATGTTATTCGGATCAATAGTGAAGCACCATGCAAAAAGCCATTTGAGCATGAAATGCTTCTCTCTAGAACCCATGGTTCCAAACAGAACCTTTGCCTTTACTAAAGAACCGGCTATGTGCTCTTTCAAAATAACACGGCACCATCGCTGGTGCTACTAGTCTGTATTCCTGCCATGGCGAGAATGTCGCGCGTACAGACTGGTGGAGAACATGCTGTATTCGTGTGTTCTAAGTATAGGTGTTTATCTAGAACCAATTCCAAAAACGTTCCATGTAGAACCCTATAGATGTCATTCGGATCGATAGTAAAGCACCATGCAAACAGCCATTTGACCATGAAATGCTTTTCTCTAGAACCCATGGTTCCAAACAGAACCTTTGCCTTTACTAAAGGCCCGGCTACGTGCTCCTTCAAAACAACACGGCATCATCGCTGGCGTTCCGGACCCGAGGTCGCAATGACAGACCCGCCACTCTCCTTTTTATGAGTTAGCACACCATTAAAATGAATTTGACAGGTGACAGGTGTCTCCGTCATTCCCAATCCGGACCCGGAATGCCAGCTGTAGTGTTGTGTGAGTTCGGAGGTGCAGCACAAGACCTTTCATGAGAATGCAATAAGGCTGAAGAGCACCAACCTTAATCAACAACAACTACGGATCTTCAGCTAGCTATAAGAAGGCTGGTTCGGCATTCCCGGTTTTCACTTCACGGCAGAGGCGGAAAACAGACGGAAGAAAATGCCGTCAAGTGAGGAGAATAAGAGGGCATGACCGAACAAGAGGACAGACGAGAGTAAATCTGGGTTTTACTTGTTGGCAAGAGCTGAAAGAGATGGAAAGGGTGAGAGACGGTCTCAGGACTAACGGGAAAACGGTGGACGGTGTTTACGACAGTGGCGCAAAAAGTGCAATACACTCCACACCTGTAGGGGGAGCCCAAGAGCAAGACTGGATAACTTCGGGCAGGCTGTAGCATCTATAACAAGCATGACACGTGTGCAAACAAAGGCATGTCAGACTCTACATCCTTCAGCTCTCCATACTTAGATGTGCACAGCCGTCCACGAGGGGGTGCGTAAAAAGCACAGGTTGTATTTACGACAGTGGTGCAACACGTGCAATACACACCACAACTATAGGGGGAGCCCAAGAGCAAGACGGAGTAACTGAATGCAACCTGTGGCGTCTGTAGAATTGCATGACACGTGTGCACGCAAAGGGAAGTTGGACTCTACGTCCTTCAGCTCGTCCACACTTGGGTCCCCGAGGGGGGTGCGTTAAAAGCGCTGGTTGTATTTACAAAACGTGCAATACCCTCTGCAACTGTAGGGGGAGCTCAAGAGCAAGACTGGATAACTTCGGGCAGGCTGTAGCCTCTATGAACTTGCATGACACGTGTGTAAACAAAGGCGAGCCAGACTTTACATCCTTCAGCTCTCCAAACTTAGATTTGCACAGCCGTCCACGAGGGGGTGCATTAAAAAGAGCGGGTTGTATTTACGACAGTGGTGCAACACGTGCAATACACACCGCAACTATAGGGGGAGCCCAAGAGCAAGACGGAGTAACTGAATGCAACCTGTGGCGTTTGTAGAATTGCATGACACGTGTGCACGCGAAGGGAAGTCGGACTCTACGTCCTTCAGCTCGTCCACACTTGCGCCCCCTAGGGGGGTGCGTTAAAAGCTCGGGTCATATTTACGACAGTGGTGCAACACGTGCAATACACTCTGCAACTGTAGGGGGAGTCCAAGAGCAAGAAGCACTGATTCTTGCACAAAGCTGCTGTAAAGTGAAATCGTTAGCATCATTAACCTACTGAATTATTATTGTTATTATTAATATTATTATTATATAAGGAAGTAATTGCAAAATATCAGTTGATTAATAAATTTAATCTTGTTAAAAAATAAATATTGTTTATCCTATTATTATAACACTATAGACCTTATTACACAGCACTTCACCTGCATGCAAAGGGCATTAAGGTCCCCAGAACGTCCAGTGTCAGGTCATATGGGCACATAACAACAAACCCCAAACACACAAGCAGAAGCTGAGCTAAACGTCTCACTACTCTACTCAAATCAGGCTAACTAACTCTGAAACCGAAACCAAACTGTGTGTGGACACTTTAGGACCTCGCCTGTACGTATTAATAGGAGTTATTATCAGGAGCTGCTCCTGTTTCAGCTCCCTGAACTCCACACACCAGACAAATGAATGGGGCTGGCTGTTTGGTGTTGCACTGTGTGGGCCGTTGTAGCACTGGGCTACAGGACGTCTGGCAGAAAGACAAAGTCGTCTAAATATACTCCAGCTCGCGACTACGAGTCGGTGAAGGTCGTCAAAAGTTAGAGACGAAAATCTACAGAGAGTTGCAAAAAAGCACTTTTGTTTTTGGTGAAAGGAAACGAGAAGAAGAGGCAAAAGCCAGCGGCCATGTTGTTACGCCGAAAAACAGCCTCTTGTTCGAACTCGCCGTTCCACCTTAAATGGTGCAGCAGTTACATTCTGGAGCCTGAGCTGCCAGAACGTAACTGCTGCACCATTTAAGGTGGAACGGCGAGATTCGATTAGGAAGCAAACTTTAACCTCGTAAAACCAAAACAAAGCTAAATTAACTCCATCTTAACCGGGCTGCCCTCAAATCAGGGAACCGGAGAGGGGGAGAGAGGAAGGAGGAGGTCTTTTTTTTAAAAAGGGTCTTTTCGTCGCTTTATTCGTGCCCAAAATTAGTTCACATGTAACGGGAAAGTGGAGGAGACTCACCGCCGCCGAAGGCTGATTTCCGTGGGGCAAGCCTGTAAAGTTAGCACGTCGGCTAACAGCTCCAGCACTGGAGTCCACAAAGCGCGAGCCAGCGGCTCGGGGTTGCATCCCAAGCCGGACAGAGGCGCTCTGAGCCCGCGGAGAGAGTGCAGGTCTTAACGCCGGGAGCTCCAGAGGAGCGGAGACGGACTCAACATGCTGGATCTCCCACATACACACACACAGAGTGATCGGAAGGGGAGGGGGGAGACACCAACAACCAACCCCCTTCTCGCGCTCGCGCTCTCTCTCTCTCTCTCTCTCTCTCTCTCTCTCTCTCTCTCTCTCTCTTTCTTTCTCTCTCTCTCTCTTTCTTTCTCTCTCTCACCCACTCTCTCTCTCCCACCCACTCTCTTTCTCTCTCACCCACATTATCTCTCTCTCTCTCTAACTCACACACCCACACTATGTCTCTCTCTCTCTCTCTCTCTCTCTCTCTCTCTCTCTCTCTCTCTCTCTCTCTCACCCACTCTCTCTCTCTCTCTCTCTCACCCACACTATCTCTCTCTCCCTCTCTCTCTCTCTCTCTCTAACTCACACACTCATACTATGTTTCTCTCTCTCTCTCTTTCTCTCTCTCTCTCTCCCTCTAACTCACACACTCACTATGTTTCTCTCTCTCACCCTCTCTCTTACTCACACACCCATACTATCTCTCTCTCTCTCTCTCTCTCTCTCTCTCTCTCTCTCTCTCTCTCTCTCTCTCACCCACACTCTCTCTCTCTCACCCACACTTTCTCTCTCTCTCTCACCCTCTCTCTCTCTCTCTCTCTCACCCACTCTCTCTCTCTCTCTCTCTCTCTCTCTCTCTCTCTCTCTCTCTCTCTCTCACCCACTCTCTCTCTCTCTCTCTCTCTCTCTCTCTCTCTCTCTCTCTCTAACTCACACACCCATACTATCTCTCTCTCTCTCTCTCTCTCTCTCTCTCTCTCACCCACTCTCTCTCTCTCTCTCTCTTTCAGTTCAGTTCAAATCATTTTCACACCATTAAATATAAGCCACAAACAAAACCTGGTAAGGGAACATATAAAGGGGAAGTCCACCAACTTTTCAAAATTTCATCATAACACAGTGGTGGCGAAGGGAACTCCGTGTCTACAACCGATATACAGTCACTGCACTGACTCTCCAAGCCACCAGTGAACCTACACGTGTCTTCTGTGTACATATAGGGAATATTAATGATGGAGAAATATCCACAAGTCTGAAACTGAAGGTTTTCTCAGGGACTAGTTTGCGTCTCTCCGCGTATCCCTCCGCCATCAACAGATTACAGTTAATGGACTGAGATCCATTTAAGGCCAAATGGCCTGTTAGCCCAGATCCCATTTTTGACATATCCAGTTGGCCTCCAGATTTGAGGTCCAGGTTTTGGAGAGTCTGGACCACAAACATCCACACATGATCGGATTTTTGCCGATCGGATCCAAACCACATTTGGAGATGGTGGGAAATGTGATTCCAACCGGGATATCGGAATGTTTTTGGCATCGCTTGCAATGCCACAAATTGGGAGTGACGGACGTGCAGGGATGTGTTATGAAGTGCCGGATGCCTGCAGGCTCATTTAAACTCTGGACCGTCGCTTCCCATGTACGTCCATGTCCACAGTTACCTTATGCCAATGTGGTGCCCACACTGGCACTCAGCAATGAAACTTGGTGGGTAGTTTTGACATTGTGAGACATGCTAAAGATTCAAGTTACACACTCGGCTGCCCATGTGACATAGGCAAGGACAGGCCTGACTGACCCAACAGCCACGGTTGCAGACATCCAGCGAGCAGGGTTGCCCGCCATGAGTCATCCTGTTAGTGCCAGCACCATTGGCACGCCGCAGGGCTGCATCCGCGCAGACCATGTCAACGTCACGTGTCATGGTGTCGTGCCAGACGTCATGACATCATAGAGTCACACACAATGGCAGCGGGTCATCTATGTATGAGGCATACATTGTTACCATGCCGACAGGCTAGCGACACCTGAACCCAGTCCGATCACATGCAGATAACAAATCCGATTTACCTGCGGTCTGAACACAGCCGACTTGCCAGACGTCACTCAGCATATGATCCGACTGATAGTCTTCTGAGAGGGAGTTTGTAGAGGTGGAGGTCTGGTTCCCATCAACGCCACTGGGATCAGTTCTGACTCAGTAAGTCATTAAAGAGTCAGGTGAGTCAGGTGAGGAGTCTTTC
Organism: Prochilodus magdalenae; assembly: GCA_024036415.1. Taxonomy (NCBI): domain Eukaryota; kingdom Metazoa; phylum Chordata; class Actinopteri; order Characiformes; family Prochilodontidae; genus Prochilodus; species Prochilodus magdalenae. Next base: position 885 of record JAMWET010000351.1, on the reverse strand, counting down.
CTGCCCAGTGAGAGCTGGGACGACCCGGATGATTCCCTGACTGACATCCACATATAAACTACACTACAGACCCCTAATCAGGTTTCAGTCTGTAATCACTTCCTCAGATCTTACCTGACTCTGCCTCTGCCTCTCTGAGAACCTCTGAGGTCTGCAGACGCCTGGTTCCTATCCGGCCCAGTGCGAGCGCTCCTGACTGTGTGGCAGTATTCCGCTTGTGTACCAGCATTCACTGCATTCCACACGGTCCTGACAGTTCTCTTCCTTTTCTGAGGGCCTCTCCCTCTCTCCCTCTTTTTCTCCTTACCTCTCTCTCCCTCTCTCTCTTTTTCTCCTTCCCTCTCTCTCCCTCTTTCCCTCTCTCGCTCCTTCTCTCCTCTTTTTTCCCCTCCTTCCTTCCTCATCGATCTCCCCTCTCGTTGCTCTCATCTCTCTTGCTCTCCCACCCCCGCTCTCTCTCTCCTCCCCTCTTCTCCCTCTATCGCCTTCCTCTCTGCTCTGTCCCTAATCCTTTCTTCCTCTGTTTCCTCCTTTTCGCTTTCCCATTCTCCCTCCCCCTCCCTGTCTCTGCTCTCCCTCTCGTCCTGTCCTCGCCTCTCTCCCTCTCTCTCTCACGTTCGTCTCCTCTCTCTCTCTCCCCTCTCCCTCGGCTCTCCTCCTCCCCTCCCTCCTGTCTCTCGCCTCTCCCCTCCCTCATTCTACTCCCCCTTCTACTCTCCCCTGCCCCTTCCTCCCTCCCTCCCTGTCTCTCCCTCTCCGCTCCAGTCTCTCCTCAGCTCTCTCTCATCATCCTCTCTCTCTCCTGTCTCTCCCTCTCTCGCTCTCTCCTCCCCGTCTCCTGCCCTCCTCACCTTCGCTCTCCTCCCTCTTTTTTTCTTTTCTAAG
>JAMWET010000350.1:0-13264 GCA_024036415.1 Prochilodus magdalenae | reverse complement strand
GTGGGAAAGAAAGATGACGGATTAAAACAAGCGCTCTGGAAAAGGGGGAGCGTGACGGAGAGGCTAGAAAAAAAGAGCGAGAGAGGGAGGGGAAGTAGAGAGGGAACGAGTGGCTGAGGACGGCTTCAGCATGATACAGCGCGCAGATGAAGATTTTTTTTTTGGTGCAGCGTCGGGACTGGCTCGGCATCAGAGGAGGCTGGAGGGCTCTGATCATTCAGGAGGCTCCTTACATTGTCTCTCTCTCTCTACTATAACAATCTCGCCTCTACTCTCGGCCTCTCTGCTATCTCGTGTTTCCCCCCCCACTCTCTCCTTCTTCTGGCCGCTCTCTCTCTGTCTCTCTCTCTCTCTCGTCTAACATCTCTCCGCTCTGCTCTCTTTCTCTCTCTCGCCAATTTCTCTCTATTTTTAGATGGATCTATTGTCTCTCTCGGCTCACGGTCTTCTCTCTCTTTCTTTCTCTCTTGGCGCGCCTCTGCTCTTAACTCTTTCTCCCTTTCTTTGCTCTCTCACTCTCGATAAATATCTCTCACTCTCTTTCTCACGCTCTTCTCTCGTTTCCTCTTGCATAACTGCTCTCTTCTCTCTCTCTCTCACTTTTCTCTCTGTCTATCTCCTCTCTCTCTCTCTCTCTCTCTCTCTTCTTTCTCTCTGGCCTGCATTCTCTCTTTCTGCACTGTCTCTCTCCTCACTCTCTCTCTCGCATTCTCTCTTTCTCTCGGTCTATCTCCCGCACGTGCTTCCTCTCTTCTCTTCTCTCTCTCTCTGCTTCTCTCTTTTCTCGCTGTGTCTCTCTCCCGGCACTCTCAGCTGCTTTCTCTCTCCTCTACATTTCTCAGGGGGGGGGGGTCCCCGCCCCCCTCACCCTCCCTGCCCCTAGCCCAGTAGGGGGGGGGACTCGCCGGCCACACGTCTATCTCTCTCTCTGTTTCTTCTTTACTAGGCTGCTATTTCGTCTCCTTCATTGACGGTTTCGATTCTGCCGCTATATGCGTCATGCCTCTCTGGTTCTCAAGGATTTAAAACCGTCTGATTCGTTCTCTCTCTCTTCTCATCTTTTTTCTCTCTCTGTCCTCTGGTCTCGGAAACCGCTGCACTCTTACTCAATACACATCTCTGTGCTAGCCATTTTTTCCACATACACAAATTCCATGTTGTTGGCATCTTTGTGTATTTGGACAATCTGAAAAGCACGCAGCTGTGTGAACAGTGTTCTGATGTTTCTCGTAATCGCATGTTCAGGAACCTTCATTACTGGGTCGGCTATGGCTGTAACGAGCTCTGCTTTTCAAACTGCTCAAGTCTAGGCAGCGTGTAGTCTCACTACGCTTATGTGCCCCTAAGTGTTCTCTGTATGAGGTTTAACGTATCTGGACTGAATTGTTGAAGATGCGGTTCATGATGTAGTTCAGGTTTTTTAGCCACACCTCATTGATTGGACAGGTGTATAAGGTCTATAACAACTCAGGGCATGTGACGCTCCTTAGACCGACACTGGAGTAGAGTGGGTCGTAGCTGAAGGTCCGCAGAATGACAGCCTCGGCAGCCACGTCAGTCGCAGTGTACCGGTGCTGTCCTGATTACTGCATCTAGGAGCAGCTCAGCACTCAGTCCATGAATTCGTACGCCCATCACAAAGGCTCACGGGTTTCTGCGAGCCTGCGACTCTGGCTCTCTTATATCAAGGATACTGCAGGTGTTGCAGTGTGGTTACTATTGTATCACACGGTGGTTGCTAGAGTGTGCTACGATAGTTGTCTTTGATATCCAAGATGAGCTCCTAGAGTGTTGTATACCCCAGGTGGTTGGCTAGAGGTGTTGCTTATGGATATTAGCTTTGATATCCAAGGTGGGCTCCTAGGAGTGGTTGTTATCCACCCCCAGGTGGTTTGCCTAGGTGTTGCTGAAAAAAAAAGGATATTGCTTTGATATCCCAAGGTGGCTGCTGTAGAGTGTGTGTTATACCCCAGGTGGTTGCCCTAGGGTGTTGGCTAGGGATATTTGCGTTGGTATCCTAAGGTGGGCTGCTAGAGAGTTTGTATATCCCCAGGTTGTTGCTAGGGTGTTTCGCTTAGGGGGGGTATATTTGCTTTCGATATCTCAAGGGTGGCTGCCTATGAGTGTTGTGATAGCGCCAGTGGTTGCGCAGGGTGTTGCTAGGATTAGATTGGCTTTGATTTCTAAGTAGGCTCCTAGAGTGGTTGTATAAATCCCAGGTGGTTGCTAGCGTGTTGTTGGGTGAGTTAGCTACGGGTATCTGCTGGTGGTTGGCTAGGGTATAGCAATAGTGTAGGTACTTCGCAACAAAAAAAAGCAGTACTTATTACTACTCTGAGTTTCAACTTTACAATTTTACTTAAAATAGTTTTTATTATTAAAAATTTATTTAATATTATTTTAAAATGAGTTATTTAGAATAATTATTTGAATTATGGCACTCTGATTTAAAATGAATATTCTAATTCAGAAATGACAATTTTTAAATTTACAAACCCTCCACGACACACACACACCTACAAACCGCCTTTCCATCCAGTGCCATCCCACCAGCGCCGCCTACTCTTTTCCTGCTTGCTAGAACCACTCAAACGTTATTTTCTAAAAACTTCTTCATTAGACACCGCATCTTCATTAACTCGGCGGCTAGATAGGATCGCGCGTTCAGGGGCTACTACTGCAAGCCGTTTGTTAAAGTAACGGGCAGAATCGCGTTTCTGAAACGAATAGGCAGCTCCCACCGAGCAAAACCAAAAAACACTCCCGGCGGCTGACCGCTTCCCAAGTCGATCACCACAATTACAAGAGTGAGTTATCAGCTCATTAATCCAGCGCTCTACTGCCACTCATGCAACGGAGAGAGGAGTTAACGGCCATCGATTGAATGTCCCTGTACGCTGAATTTTAACGCTTCATGTTCTTTAAAATTCGGCCGGTCCCCCCCCCCACGACAGCTGCGTTACTGTCAGGCACAGCCACGTTCAAACGCTGGGAAGCTACAGCCCATGTGACACATAACGGCTTGCTTGGCCCAGAGGCACGCAGCACCTCGGGGCGCTCTGATCTGCCTCATAAGGACTAGACTCAGGTCGGCGATCTGGTTCGCTCCTCACATATCCGGACCCAACTGCTCGTGACTAGGCTCATCTCGTCACCATGCCATCAGGTGGAATCGCAGACTGGGCCAGTCTGAACAGTACCTGAAAAGTACATGATGTGGCTACTTTATAGGTGGTGGGAGTCTCCAGAAACGGTCCATGGGTTAGCTAAGACAGGATGAATCACTCCATAAAAGACTGTTACCCACGTCTGCTTTAATCCATCCCAAAGGTGTTTCTAACTCGGGTGGAGGTCAGTCTAGTTCCATTCCTCCACAGCCAGACTCCGCTCATGGTGCCATGTCTTTATGGAGGCTTGGGCTTCTGTGCAGCTGGTGTGGTCGTCATGTGGTATACAGAGAAGGGGGGCGTAGTCACGCCAAACCTGTCCCACCCAGCTAGTATGGGAGGCATAGAAGAGTCTCTTGGTCTGCTGAAGCATTAAGAGTTCCTCTCACTAGCCGAAGGGGCGGGGCCTAACTCCTGAACACCACCCCCACACCATAATCCCCCCTCCACCAAACTTTACACTCGGCACAGTGCAGTCAGACCAGTACCGTTCTCCTGGTACCGCCCAACCCAGACTCGTCCATCAGGTTACCAGACGGAGAAGCGTGATTGGTCACTCCAGAGAACACATCTCTACTGCTCTAGAGTCCAGGGGCGGAGCTTTAAACCACTGCGTTCCACGCTCTGCACTGCGCTTTGTGATGTAAGGCTGGGATGCAGCTGCTCGCCATGGAAACCCATTCCATGAAGCTCTACACACTGTTCCTGAGCTGATCTGAAGTGATTGTGTGGAGGTGTGGAGGTCTGTAGTGATGGAGTCTGTAGAAAGTTGGCCTTGGAGCTAATGAGTACACCATACTTAGGCTTCCACACTCATGTGAGTGGATGCAGCCATTAACAGGATACTATGGATTGTGTGGCGTTGTAGGGAACAGTGATTAGGGGCCACTTCTGTCCTCCATAATAGTGTTCTAAGGTCCAAACCCAGTGAACCCTGATTTAGGAACCATTTGTGTTTCTGAGAATAGTGCTCCGTCATGCCCGTAATTCCTGTTTACATTATCCGGGGGAATTTCCAGCATAGCCCCAGTTCGGCTGAGGACAGGCTAGTTAATTAGCTGATTAGCTGGATTTGGTGTTGTGGTGCAGAGCTGAGCTTCTTCAGGACCAGCTTTGAGAAGCTCTGCATTAACAAGCGTGCCTTATGAATTTATTTAGCAGGCTGGCCGGCGAGATGTCGAGCTGATGCTATGGATGTAGCACAGCCGAGAGTGTGGAGCACCAGCTGGGTGAAGCAGATTAAAGCGGGCCGGCGGTGTTGGACTCCACACCGCCTGATTTGCAGCTGTGTGCCTCCAACGAGCTGGAGCTGGAACGCCTCTGAGGAGCAGGGAGCTGTGGCCCGGGGTCAAGCGGAGCTGATATGTGCGGATCCGGGCGCTGGGACATGGCGGACAGCCCGCATGGCTTAAAGGGATATGCTGAGTTACTGAAGTTTGTGTCCTTCGGTGTTAATGGAATAATCTTTGACTCTGAAGCTGCTCGCACGGACCACCGAGTGTACTGAGGAAAGTAAGGGGACGGATCTGTATAAAATGGTGGGCTGATGAACTTGTGTCCTTATCCAGAACTCAGCTCCGCAGCTAGCTAACAGGCTAAAATGTAGCTAACATGTAAACATCTTACATGCTTTAAATTTCCGTGTTTCAGTCAAAAGCTTCAAACCTTATCTGAATTTCAAATGCCTCTGTGCTTCCAAAATAGTGCACTACATAATTCTGGAATTTTGGAATTCTAGGGTCTACAGTGCACTGTGTGGAGTAAGGATGTGCCTGAAACCCGAATGCCTGTAGGGAGCAGGGAGGTGTAGTGCACTATGTAGGGAGAAGGGAGGTGTAGTGCACTATGTAAGAAGAAGGAGCATGTAATGCACTATGTATGGAGAAGGGGGGTAGTTTTTTGCTGGGGACTATCTGGGGAGCAGGGGGGAGTGTAAGTACTATCTGGGTAACTAGGTAGTAGCTAGGTAGCGAGAGGGGGGTGTAGTGCACTATCTGGGGAGCAGGGAGGTGTAGTACACTAGGTAGCGAGAGGGGGGTGTAGTGCACTATGTAGGGAGAAGGGGATGTAGTGCACTAAGTAGGGAGCAGGAGGGTATTAGGCACTATGTAGGGAGAAGGGGGTGTAGTGCAATATCTAGGGAGCAGGTAGGTGTGGTGCAATGTGTAGGGAGAAGGGGGGTGTAGTGCACTATGTAGGGAGAAGGGGTGGTGTAGTGCACTATGTAGGGAGAAGGGGGAGTAGTTACCTATGCAAGGAGAAGGGGGTTCTGGTTTACTATGTAGGGAGAAGTGGGGTGTAGTACACTATGTACTATGCACTATGTAGGGGCAGGAAGGTGTAGTGCACTATGTAGAGAGAAGCGGGGTGTAGTACACTATGTAGGGAGAAGGGGGTGTAGTGCACTAAGTAGAAAGCAGGAGGGTGTTAGGCACTATGTAGGGAATCCTGTATTCATAATGCATCATAATCTAAATGCACTAATAAGGTGTTATAACACACACAGAACGCCTTATAACCCCAGACATAAGCTTGTATTATTATTATCTGAATTTCACAATGCGATGATGACTTCCAACAGTAGTTGCCCTACGTAAGGTTTGGACTTCTAGGTTCTACAGACAGTGTCACTATGTGTGGGAGTATGGATTGCGCACGAAAACGCAGTTTCCGGATCGGACCAGTACAACAGCCCAGCACTAGGATTAAACTATTACAGGACCCATCAGCCTTAACACTGCGCTGACGGGCCACTGGGCCTGGACCTGCTGGTGGCAAATCTGGCGGCTCATGCTAGACACAGCCGCTTACTCAGCAGCACTTAGAATATTCATGAATGAATGAATGAAATGAATGAATGAATGAATAAGCTACTCAATGGCCATGTGTGCTGTGGATTCATGACAGGGAAGAATAGATGGACTACACCAGCAGCCAGCCTTAAACCCCACCAAGGCCCCCCGCGCCCGGTACACGTCTGCCTATGCTCAGTGAGCCCACAATGCCTGCCTGCAACACTTGTGCAAATTCTGATTTTCACGACTCTCGCACTCCTGCATTGGTGCACTCTCGCACCCTCAGTGCTAGGGCTTGAAGGCGAGGCATGGCTCTGTGGACAGATAGGGCAGGAAGGTCAGGTTTCGACACGCTCAGGCGCGCAGGAAAGTGGCGTGTTAAGGACAGCTCCGACAAGAGCGACATGTCATTAGCACTGAGGGTGAAGACGGCGGGGTTCCCGCGCCTGCTAAGCAGCGCTGTCACCTCCGAGCCTGCTGGCCCATCTGAAACTATATAACTCCGAGTTCAGCTCAGAGAGGACACGGACACGGGGCGCTGAGAAACAGCCAAGGTGGAGCGGCGGCCGAACCGAAATGTTTCTGTCCTGGAATTCGATGGAGGTTTCTCAGCCTCCACCACACCGAGGGCGGGAGAGTTCAAAACCCACACGGTTGTTAATGCTGGGTGTAATGATACGTCGTGCTGGGCCAAACTCCGTGAGACTGACGTTAATGCTTTAATGGACCATAAGGATAAAACAGCGGTTCTATGTGGAACCACCAAACATGCTAAAATGGTTCTTGGCATGGTGAAACGGTTGAAGGTGTCCGGGAAGCTTCGACAGTGACCAGCTTCACAATTGTTACATAAAGACCAGAGCGCTTACTGGTGTATGGCAACCACCACAACACAACCGCCCATCAATCTGAAAAGAACCATTTTCAACCACACAAAGGACCCTTTAAGCAGAGTGTCATGGGTCTGTCAGGAGAAACTACTGGAGCTGCGAGGTCAGGGAACCGGCCCTTGTGTTGCGTGGTTTGAGTCCCTGAACCTAAAAGGACATATACTGAAGTGGGCCCTTGAGCACTAACTCCCAACCGCTCTCCAAGCGGCATCCATTGACGGACTCGCCCACCACTCCGGGCGTGTGGTGATTTACTGCACGCTTCGCTATTGTGTGAGGTGCTTTCACTGTATGGATGGGGTTTTGCAAGCGGAGGGATGAATTCAAAAAAATACATCGTTCTGTGATAGGACGAATGGTAAGAATGGTGCTAATCTTGGAAGACCTTTTTTTAGGGGACTGTTTACATTGCTCGAGGATTCCATTTTCAATATATCTGTGACCTACATCCATCTTTAAACAGGGGACGACTGTGACTGACTGTTTGCTGGCCACACTCCTGACCCCTGCCCTGCCCCTGCCCCTGCCGCTGCCACTGCCCAGTGCCCTGCCCCTGCCCTGTTTCTGATCTGTCTGGTCCTTCCTCCTCTGGCTCTACTGTTTCGGTCTTGTCATGTCTCATGTGCTCTTTGTCTGCTCTGTTCCATGTGCTTCTGTTTCGTTTCTGCTTTTTGACCTCCTCCCTCTCTTCCCTGTTTCAGCCTCCTCACACCTTTCCCTTGGTTTTGGCTCCGCCACCCTCACCAGGTGTTATTTTGTTTAGCTACTGTTTGATTTATATTCCATTGTGAGGCCCTTATGTTCTGTCTTTTTGCAGTGTTTTGTTTCCTGAATGCCAGTCTGTTTTGTCCTCCTGGGCCGTTGTTCTGTCCCCTCATCGGTTTGTTTTGTCCACTCGTCGGTGTTTTGTCTCCTCGATCGGTTGTTTGTGCTCGTCGTCGGTTTTGTTTGTCTCCATCGTCGGTTGTTTCTTCCACTTGTCGGTTGATTTGTTCTCCTCGTCGGCGTGTGTGTCTGTCTCCTCGTCGGATTGTCTGTCTACCTTGTCCGTTGGTTTTTGTCTCCTCGTCGTTGTTTGTCCTCCTCGTCGGTTTGTGGTGTCTCCTTGTCGGGGATTGTTTGTCCCTCCTCGTTGTGGTTGTTTGTCTCCTCGTCCGTTTGTTTGTCTCCTCGTACGGTTGTGTTTTGTCCTCGCGTCGGTTGTTTTGTCTCCGGCTCGTCTCCGGTTGGTTTGTCTCCTCGTTGGTTTGTTTGTTCTCGATCGTCGTTGGGTTGTCTCCCCTGTCAGGTTTGTTTGTCTCCTTGTCAATTGGTTTCTGTTCCTCCTATCGTTCGGTTTGTTTTTCTCCTCGTCGGTATGTTTGTCTGCCTCATCGGTTGTTTTGTCTTCCTCGTTCGGTTGTTTGTCTCCTCTCGTCGGTTGTTTGTCTCCTCGCTCTCAATTGGTTTTGTCTCCCTGAACGGTTGTTTTGTCTCCTTCGACAGTTATTTGTCTCCTCGTCCGGTTTTTTTTGTATCCCTGTTCAAGTATTTCTGCACGTTTGTGCCAGTTTTGTTTCTTTGGTATTGTTATCTTCTTCTACTTCTTCACACATCCCAGTCCTCCCTCGTTCCTGTAAACCGTTCTGGTTAACTAGTATGTTTGCGATTTGTTAGTGTTGAGATCAAGTTATTAAAAGTGCGCTTAAAATCAAATTTTATGAGAACAGGGGTTATTAAACCGTGTTTAAAATATTACATCTTTAAATATAACTGTCCTTAATTTGTACTGGGTGATCAGTTTCCTGTTTTTAAGTGATACTTGGTTCCTATGAGATTCCTTAATTGGAGCGCTATAGGTTAGAGCCAGCTCGGCAGCACGAGTCAGAAACACCAGGCTATACATGAAGAAAGACGAAATAAAACTCAGGAAGACATCAGTTATCGACTCATGGCTCATTATTCCCGTTGGACCAGGTGCAGCTACAATGACCCTTCCTTATATCCCAGAGTTGATTAGGGACACAGACCTAGCTGGCCTTAACGATGCCCAAAATTCTTCTGCATCCTGATTCACTCAAACTGTGCAAGCTTCGACGAGCCAATTGATAGAACATCGGGCAGCATGATACAACCGAAGTAACCCGTTTTACCAAGTGAGCTAAGTTTATATCCTGTTATTATATACGCACTATAACAACATTAATAGACAACCCTAATCCAAAGGGTTCAGACAGCCACTAGTAGCCCTCGGGGCTGTTCGCGCGTCCCCTCTTGGCTGGTTACAACCTCCAGAACACCCGGGTGGTGCTTAGGCTTCTGTGCCACTGTGTTGACTTACTTGGTGTTCTCACACACGATAGGTGGCTGATTTCCTGAGCGGAGCTATACTTTGTGCGTTAAGCTAATAGCTCTTCAACCGACAGTTGCTTGGGCTGCTGTTCCATTTGTGTGGGTACAGTCTGGTGGTATGATATGGCAAGGCTGCAATGACGACCCTAACCACAGTGGACCAATCCCAAGCTGCTTGCAGGCTTGCATCGCCACGGTTCATATTTACATTTTCCAGGGAGGTGATCGCGTCAGGGCTATGGCGTAGGGTACATGGCTACGTTGATGCCGAAGTGGTAATACTGTCACATCTCCCAGTACAAAAAAATGGGAAGGAAACAGAACTAAAGAGCACCAAAGATGATGAAGTGTCGGAATATTTGTGAGAGATTCCCTCTGCATGGCTTGGCCAGCATTACTTCAGGTCCCTGCTAGCTGGTTTTTAGCCTGGAATTTTCGGATATATTACAAAAATAATAAAGAACTCTCAAAAACCCCAGCTTCATTTGTAATTAGCTCGTGCTAGCAAACACTTAGAATCACTCTAGAGTTAAATTTCAGGAAGTCCACGTCTTACTTACAGCCCATAACTATTACCATGCCTTTCCACACAGTAACATTTGGACACTGGACTGGACGAGGTTCTGGATTTATCCACATCCGATATTCAGACCACTTACTTACATCAATGAAATGTGTGGGTCCAGATTTGGATCGATTGCCCTCCCTGGCGACAATTTGCCGAGGAGGAATTCGCCTGTTAGGACTGGGATTGTACTCACACTGCTGGTAGGGACCCGTATAGGACCGTTACAACGCTTCCATACCACCTGCAGATGTTCGAGCTACTTCCTTTCACTATATAAATGGTCGTTTTGCCACGCCCACTCGCAGTCCCGTCCTTTCTAGCCAATCAGATTCATGCTCTGGAGACCATTGTTCCACACATGGAACTGAGACATTCCTCTGCACTGTAAGCTACCTCCTCCCAATCTATGGATCCCATCCACTCACAACCTCCACAAGGTGTTTATAATAGCCCCCATCGATCCTTCCTACACTTGCGCCATCTGCAGGAGTCTGAAGTTCTACTCACCACCTTCAACACAACGAGCTACCACACATATAAACACACACACAGTGTACTACTGTTACACCAGCACTCACAGGAAGGGTTCTATCAGCAGTGCCTTAGAACAGACAGCTTTTAAAGAGAGCCTGTTTAGAACCGCACAGGGTTAAAGAGTCCGGTCCAAACTTCCAAAGACTCCAAAGGCTTTGTCAGAGAATCAGCGTCTCTCGCTCGCGACACCGCACAAAGCAGTTTCCACCAGCAAGCAACAACCAGGCCAAATACCACAGACTTTAGAAGCTGTGGGGGAGAGGTGGCGGCTCCAGCGAGGGCGAACCGCATCGGGGGGAGATTTCCGTTTGAAGCGTGCCGTTGAGCCTCGGAGAAACGAAAAGGAGAAAACGAAGATCAAGAAGAGATACACAAACCAGACAGGAGCACAAGCGTTCACGTGGACACAAATGAAATACGGTAACGGCACGGCTAGGTGCGTATACGCTGATTCAAAAGACGGGCGCTGTGCGATCTGCGAGCATGCTGAGCGCTTAATACACCGCTGCCCAGCGGAGCTCACAGGGTCACCGCATCTGTCAACGCCGTGTTCTCCAGCACCACCCTATCCCGCCTTTTCACCCCTCGCTAACGCGCAAACTGTTCTCACTCCACTCTATCTAGATCCTCCCTTCCTCCCATCTCTCTCTCTCTCTCTCGTGCATGCTGGTCTCCCCATCCATACTCTCTCCTCCGCCCCTCCATACTCTACTCAGTTCTCCTCTCTCTCTCTTTCCACCCTCACTTTGTCTTTCTGTCTCAGTCTTTCTCTCTTCTATTCTCACTCTCTCTCTTGTCCCTCGACTCCTCTCTTTCTCTCCCTCACTCATCTCCCCCTTCACTCTACCCTCTCTCTCTTCCCCCTCCACCTCTCTCTCAGTCCTCTTTCCACTCTCTCTCACTCCTCTTCCCCTCACTCTCTCTCTTCCCCCCTCACTCTCTGTCTCTCTCTGTCTCTCTCTCTATCTTTCACTCTCTCTCTTTCCCCCTCACTCTCTCTCTCCCCCTCACTCTCCTTCTCTCTCCCTCACTCTCTCTCCCCCTCACTCCTCCTTCTCTCTCCCCTCCACTCAATCTTTCTCCCTCACTTCTCTCCAATCTCCCCCTCAATTTTCTAGATGCCCTCCTCCTCATCTCTTTCCCCCTCACTCTCTTCTCATCACTCTCCAGTTTCCCCCTCACTCTCGTGCTCTTCTTTCCCCCCTCACATCTCTAGTTTCTCTCTTCAGTCTCTCATCTCTATCTGTTCACTCCTCTCTCTTTCCCCCCTCATCTCTCTCTCCTCACCCTCTCACATCTCCTTTCGTCTCTCCCTCAACTTCTCTCTCCCTCCTCACTCTCTTCTCTCCCCCTCACTCACTTCTTTCTCTACCTTCCTCTCTTTCTCTCCCTCCTCATCACTCCCTTCCTCCCTTCTCCTCTCTATCTCTCAGTCCTCTTCCTCTCTTTCTCCCTCTCTCTATCCCCCTCTCGGTCCCTGTCTCTCTTTCTCTCTCTATCTTTCTCTCTCCCTCACTCTCTCTCTCTCTCCCTTACTCCCCCCCACCCTCTCTCCCTTTCCATCTCCCTCCCTCTCTCCCTCACTCTAGATAATCTCTCCCTCCCTTTCTTCTCTCGTCTTCCATCTTCCCCTCTCTCTCCGGTCTCTCCCCTTTCTTTGTGGAAGGAATGCAGAGTAATGCACAAAGTGGTGCTCGGCCCCCAGGAGTCAGCGCATCAGCTCAATGCCCAAAGCCAACAGAAGCTGCTGGAAGGTAGATTACCAATACTGCGGTAGAGGAGAGGGCCGATTCCATCACACAACCACTGGCGATTTGCCACGCCGTAAGCCGCTTCCGGGACAATGGAGACAGACCCCCCACACCCCCGCAAGGCCCACGTACTGTTTAACTTTAGAAGCAAATGCCGTTATAGATATACGGGGTCAAAGTTACATTACACTAGCACACATAACATACCCCCATTCCGAACGCCGTGACCCGCACTTTCCGGCTGGACCCTGCCGCCAGCTCTACCGGGCTAGGTCGTCTCACCCACTGCTCTGCCTCTCTTAATCTGCGGAAATCGTGAAATCAGTGGGAAATCAATCACAGCTGTCAAAAAAAGCAGCCCTCCGGACCAAAACCGTGCTCCCTCCAGAGCGCTGATTCAGTTTCCACACCCGGCTTGTGTGAAGATCAACACAATTCCTAAATTATCCCTAATCTATGGATTACTCGCGTTTCGGACCGTATACCGTCGCTGGGTTACTTAAATGGGCTAGCGGCGGCTAGATTGAGCAGAGTTCACCAGGAAACCTCCCCAGTTCATTACTGGCTAATACAAAGGATAGAAATGAGAGGATGGGTTCAAGCAAGTGAGAATGGTTACTCTCAAGGGTTATACAGAAACTCAGGGGAGGTTTCCTAACCAATGTTGCATCTGGCAGGCTAAGGGGGGACTTGGGACAAGAGAGGATATACAACGTGAGATACACAGTGAGATATGGCAAGCGAAGTAGAGAGACCAGTGAGAATACGCCCAGTGAGATATGGGGGCGCAGACAGGGGAGAGGGAGATACGCAGTGAGATACGCAGTGAGATACGCAGTGAGATACGCAGTGAGATACGCAGTGAGATATGCAGCGAGATGTGAGATACGCAGTGAGATATGCAAGGAGATAAACAGTGAGATACACAGTGAGATACACAGTGAGATACACATTGAGATACGCAGTGAGATATGCAGTGAGAAGATCAACGGGTGAGATAACAGTGAGATTGAGACTAGTGAGATACGCTTGTGCAGATTCTCAGTGAGAATGCGAAGATAAGCAGCAGAAGCATGTGACATACAAAGTGATATACAGCTCCCATCAACCACCTAGTTGCTTTTTACCAATACGCATATGTAGATATAGCAAAAGTTCAAAACGCTGATATATAACATCAACATAAAATATAATGCTTAAGAAAATCATTAGCGCATTAGAAATAGTT
>JAMWET010000349.1:0-39862 GCA_024036415.1 Prochilodus magdalenae | reverse complement strand
AATGACCGATGAATGATAACACTGCATGCGAAACCTTTCCCCCTTTTCAGCTCTCAGCCAGAAACGTTTGACTGAGTGAGTCGGTTTCGACAGCCATGGCTGGCATCACAGACAAGCGATCACCGTAAGGCCCGTTTTAGCCACCGCCGACTGGAATCACCCCATTAAAGTGGACCAAATACAGGGGCTCCCTAAAACTGACCCTGAGGCACTCCACAGATGTGTTACAGTCTTTTATGAAACGATTCCCTGATGACAACCAACTAGTCTGCTGACGGTTAAAAATGAAGTTTCGAACCGCTCTCCAAAACTCTATGAACACCGACGAAGCGACTACGACCCTCGATCGTGAACAAACATTCAAGAATGAGCTGGATTATAGAATTCATGTGAAATCCTACAGTATCAAAAGCCTAGACCCATGAAGATCCGCGTCAGCCAGACCTAGAATAAGAAGCGATCAGCCACTAAGCCTGAGCGGCGATTTCAAAACACAATATCAGTGCCTAGAATCTGTATCAACTCACACCTCAGCTTTTCATGATAAAGTGGCAGTGGACCAAGTATAGCAGGCGGCCCCTAAACCTGACCCCCCTGAGAATGGGTAACACCACAGAGATATATGTTACACAAAGTACGTGCTCACAATGACACTTACCCAGATGAAACAAAAAAACACTATATCGGTTGTTTAGAAACAATTTATTCCAATTTATTATGAAGGTCGCGCATGAGAGCCACCGAATCCCAGCATAGTCAGGACCAAGTCAGTGCACCGCGTTGGAGTTAAGAATAATAAGGTGGTGTCCATGGTATCGAAAGCATCGATCGCAAGATTCACGTAAGAGCAGAAATAAGAAGGATCAGCGCTACAGCCTGCCGAAGATCAAACATAAATCAGGCTTGTCCTGTATAACCAGTGCCTAGCTCTTCATTACAGTGGACCATCATAGCAGGGGCCCTATAACTGAACCCTGATTACCCAAATAAGCTCTTTTTGATTCGTTCCATGAGTGATTACCCTAAGAATAAGAGTCAGTAGGTCAGTGGGCTAAGACATTAGATCTCAAATCTTATTATCAAATCGTGGCATGAAGCGACCGAGCATGGGCCCTTGATAGCGTGGTTGGAATCTGTAGTTCATGGGTATCGAAAGCTTGCATAACGATCCGTAAAGAGCAGAATAGAAAGGATCAGCGCTAAGCCTGGGATCATTCATAATACAAACCAATGGCTGTCTCATACACATCCACTTAGCTTGCTCATATAATGTTGTTTTTTATAATAAGCTTTTATTTTTTTTTATAGTTTTCCCTAAGAGTGTGGTCAGTTAGACATAGGTCCAAATTATTTAATATGGAAGGGCACCCTTTGATGGTTAGCAGGTTTCCCATAGTTGAGACATGAGTTGGGGTACTCGGGCCTGTTTCAGCTGAACGGTGGCCTTAAGTGGTATTTGAGGTTGAGCTTTGGGTGCACTGCTCCCTCTAGTGGCCAAACTTTATAACCAAAGCATCTGATGGTGGAATGATGTGATTGTAGAGTGTGATCACACTGTATGAAAGTCTATGATGTGCTAATATGACTGTGTTGCACATCTGGTGATTGGTGTCCGATATTTTTCTCAATGCAATATTCATAATTAAGATAACACTTTACTGAAAAGGGGAAACTAGAGCGTTGCAGCAGCTTATATACCGGTGAGATACATAGTACACATAGAAGCTACAAAAACAATACATTAAAAATGGATAAAGAATAAATGAAATAAAACAAAACAACATAAAAAAAGAAAAAATATATAAATATATAATATAAATACAAATACATAATATAATAAATATAAAAAATAAAATAATACATATAAAATAAATATAAAAGTAATAGTATACAGTAAAATGGAGATGGGGCTGTTCCTGAAGCGCAAAAGTACAAGGTATAGAAAGTTGTAACACAACTCTGCAGTATGGAGATATATGGAACGAGGTAGCTACATTAAAATTTAGCGCTGGTGCCCCGTCCCCCTGGTGACCCGGTGACCCGGTGACTCCCCTACCCCCCAAAATACCATTTTACAGGCATTTGGTCAGTTGTGTAGAATGCAGCCTGACAAGGTCATCCAAGGGCAGGCATAACATGATGTTGTGTTCACTCTATATGGTAATTATGTCATGTAGAATATTATTGGACCCCCCCCACCCCCACCACTCTGACCTATCCTCGGCAGGCCAGCCCTGTAGCTAATGATGAGTCAGTGACGTTAGGGGGAACGAGCCAGTCGTATGTCAGTGGGAGGACTTTTCCCCAGGTATAAAGGAGCCTGCCCCACCATGACGGGTCTCACTGATGTTCTGTGTAACAGATGTTCATTTCAGATGGATGATACGGACTATATCAACGTCACAGTTCAGTTCTGCTTCCCTAACATTAACTCCTCCTGCAGGAAGGAGGTCCGGACCGGAGCTGTGAACACGTTCCTGTTCATTTTCCTTTCGTGTGTATCTGTGTGCACCGTGTTCCTGAACCTGCTGGTGATCATCTCCATCTCTCACTTCAAGCAGCTCCACACTCCCACCAACCTGCTCCTCCTCTCTCTGGCGGTGGCGGATCTCCTCGTGGGGCTGGTTGTTATGCCTGTGACTGTAATAGGATTCCTAGACTCCTGCTGGTATCTTGGAAAAATGGGATGCACTCTTTATCCGCTGATCAGTTTTGTCTCCATGTCAGCGTCTCTCTGCAGCCTGATATTCATTGCGGTGGACCGGTACATCGCTATCAGTGACCCCCTGCTTTACTCCACCAGGGTCACAGTTTGTAAGACCTCCCTGCTGATCGTGCTGGGCTGGTCCCTATGTCTGTTTTATGTCATGCTGATTTTGTACTTTAATGACCATCTCCTCCAGTCTCAGATCTCCACCAGATGTTACGGGGAGTGTGTGATTGGTCTAAAGAAATCCTGGGTGGTCATCGACCTGGTGGTCTCATTCATGACCCCTTGCTCTGTTATACTGGTCTTGTATTCAGTCATTGTCAGTGCGGCGAGACGCCAAGCTAAAGCATTCAGAGCTGTGGTGAACCCTGCCTCACAGAATCCTGGAGGTAGAGGTTCGGGATCTTCTGAAACCAAAGCAGCGAAGAAGTTAGGGACGGTCGTTTTAGTGTATCTCGCTTGCTACGTCCCGTTTTATATCTGTTCCCTTTCAGCTGAAGCCGTCACATCTGTCTCAGTGGTGTGGATTATTTTTGGCTGGCTGCAGCTCAGTAACTCAGCTTTGAATCCACTACTGTATGCCATTTTCTACTCGTGGTTCAGAAAATCAGTTATGCAGATTCTAACCTGTAGGATATTCCAGCCCTCATCTTCAAGGCTGAATTTGCTGGCAGAGCATTCTTAACTTCAGGCTGCCGGCAAAGTCAGGAGTGCTACCAGTATCATACAGGAGAGAGTGGAGGTGTGGAGCGAGGGGAGGGAGAACCAGAGACAAGTAACGATAAGGCCTCTATAGAGAGAGCATCTTCATTTTATGCATGATGGTTTTACAGTTACACATCCTTCTGTTTTTTTTTATTTGTTGTTGTTGTTTTTAATATGTTATTTTAATATTCTATTTACTATTATTGTTTTAGCATTATATTTACAGTGACAAAATAATATTTATTTAATTATGTTGTATTTAAAAATGTATATTTGAAACTGAATTACCAAAAAATTTCTAAGAATTAAAAAATCCTATATAATCTGCAAAATTATTTGATTTTATATATTTTTTTTTAAAAATTTTAGAAATAATTTTACAATATTTTTTAGATTTAAATATAAAATATATTTTAAAAAATGTTAAAATAAAAATGCTTTCCAAATAATTTCATTTTATTCCATTATTATTATTATTATTGTTTATTTTTATTTTTTTTTCCACACTCAGATCAGTGTTCCTCAACCCTGATCCTGGTGGCACCCTGCCCTGCACATGTTAGTGGTTTCCCTGCTTTAACACACACCCTGCAGTACTGAACGGGCTTGTTAATGAGCTGATGAGTTGGAACAGGTGTGCTGGAAGCAGTGTTGGTTGAGAAACGCTGGTGTAAGAGTAACGAATGACCTCATACAGCACTGGCAAATGAATAGCCTGTCCTGATACTTTTATGTCACATGTTATTTTACTATGTCTGTTTCTATATACAGTAATTGTACTGTCTTATATTACACTATAAAAGGTTAAATAGTATGTATTTACTTTACAAGATCATTTTTATAGTCATTTAATTGGTAATACCTCATTGTGAAAGATGAATAATCCGTGCTTTACGTTTGTTATCTTGAAAGTTTAATATCTGCATCATTTTCACAGCGTACAGTCTCACACACAAGTGAGTGTTGCAGGGTGTGACTCTGATCTGCCCTGATTTCACTACTGTAACAATCAAGGCACATATGAAATCGATATACCACCCCGCCCCCCCACCGCCACCGCACAAAATATACACGCTTCATTAGGGACACCCCCCTATCCATCTAATCAGCTCCACTGGCCATACAGGAGCTCTGTGCAGTTCAGACTGTAGTCCATCTGTTTCTGTAGATACTTTCATTCTGTGCACTCCCACCAGCACCACACACACACCGAGACACAACCACCAACACCTCAGTGTCACTGCAGTGCTGAGAATGATCAGCCACCCACATCATACCTGCTCTGTGGTGGTCCTGTGGGGGTCCTGACCACTACGGAATGGCCCAGTATTACATAATCCATACAGTTTTATGTCATGCACATTATCCTGCTGGCTTTCAGACCACCATCACTTAGTTTCCCATACTTTGTGATTTTGCCCTCAAAGTCACCAAAGACTGCAGTGGTGTCGTACCAGACTGTCATGGAGTGACTCAGAATGGCAGCGGGTCATCTTCAGTGACCAGTCCCGCTTTAGTCTTGGTGTAGACGCCCAACGAATCCGTGTGTGGAGGCACCGTGGTCAGCACCAAGATGAACGGTTTGTTGTCACACGTCCAGAAGGCCTGGTGTCACTCCACCTCTACCCCTACCGCACCATCTGCAGGAACTGTGTGAGGATGTTCAAGCTGCATGGGATGGATTATTACAGGACTCCATTAGGAACCTCTACAGCTCCATACCGAGACGTCTGGCGTGTTGGGTTAGCAAACACAGCGGCCCGGCGCCATACTGAGAGACTTCTGTATGTGTAGCTCAATAAATATTGATCATATCAGTCTAAACTTATCACCAGTTATTGATCCTGGTCACCTTCCAGCAGTAGGGGAAGTAGGGGTACTCTGGCCTGTTGAACTGAACAGTGGCTGTGCTCATAGGTGCAGTTTAATGTTGAGCTTAGGGTGCACTGCTCCCTCTAGTGGCGGCACTTCATAAAACAAAGCATCTTAGTTGTTAATGACAGTAGGATGATGTAGACCGTACAGTGTACTATATTAAAGTGTATGATGTGCTGATATGACTATGTTGCTGTGCTATGTTGCTATGCTACACCACACAAACCATTCATCCATAGAACTCTATAATCTATGCTTGGTTTAACCAAACATCTGCTGACTGTTGTCTCTCAGTTCTTCTCAATGTAATATTCATAATAGCATATAGTGCATATAGTGAGAACGTCTTGCCTGACCATCTCAATGTGACCCCCATCCCTCTGCCCGGCCCCCCAAAGAAAACCATTTTACTGGCCATTGGTCAGGTGTTTAGTATGCAGCCTGACAAGGTCACCCCACCCACTCTGACCTATCCTCGGCAGGCCAGCCCTGTAACCAATGATGAGTCAGTGACGTTAGGAGGAACGAGCCAGTCGTATGTCAGTGGGAGGACTTGTCCCCAGGTATAAAGGAGCCTGCCCCACCATGACGGGTCTCACTGATCAGATGGATGATACGGACTATATCAACGTCACAGTTCAGTTCTGCTTCCCTAACATTAACTCCTCCTGCAGGAAGGAGGTCCGGACCGGAGCTGTGAACACGTTCCTGTTCATTTTCCTCTCCTGTGTATCTGTATGCACCGTGTTCCTGAACCTGCTGGTGATCATCTCCATCTCTCACTTCAAGCAGCTCCACACTCCCACCAACCTGCTCCTCCTCTCTCTGGCGGTGGCGGACCTCCTCGTGGGGCTGGTTGTTATGCCTGTGAATGTAATAGGATTCCTAGACTCCTGCTGGTATCTTGGAAAAATGGGATGCACTGTTCATCCGCTGATCAGTTTTGTCTCCCTGTCAGCATCTCTCTGTAGCCTTGAGTATTCATTGGGTTGCGGTTGACCGGTACATCGCTATCAGTGACCCCCTGCTTTACTCCACCAGGGTCACAGTTTGTAAGACCTCCCTGCTGATCGTGCTGGGCTGGTCCCTGTGTCTGTTTTATGTCTGCCTGGGTTTGTACTTTAATGACCATCTCCTCCAGTCTCAGATCTCCACCAGATGTTACGGAGAGTGTTTGATTGGTCTAAAGAAATCCTGGGTGGTCATCGACCTGGTGGTCTCATTCATGACCCCTTGCTCTGTTATACTGGTCTTGTATTCAGTCATTGTCAGTGCGGCGAGACGCCAAGCTAAAGCATTCAGAGCTGTGGTGAACCCTGCCTCACAGAATCCTGGAGGTAGAGGTTCGGGATCTTCTGAAACCAAAGCAGCGAAGAAGTTAGGGACGGTCGTTTTAGTGTATCTCGCTTGCTACGTCCCGTTTTACATCTGTTCCCTTTCAGCTGAAGCCGTCACATCTGTCTCAGTGGTGTGGATTATTTTTGGCTGGCTGCAGCTCAGTAACTCAGCTTTGAATCCACTACTGTATGCCATTTTCTACTCGTGGTTCAGAAAATCAGTTATGCAGATTCTAACCTGTAGGATATTCCAGCCCTCATCTTCAAGGCTGAATTTGCTGGCAGAGCATTCTTAACTTCAGGCTGCCGGCAAAGTCAGGAGGGCTTCACTCTCTCCGACCATTACACTATCATGGGTACAGGAGAGGGTGGGGATGTAGAGTGAGGGGAGGGGGAACCAGAGACGAGTAATGTTAAGGCCTTTATAGAGAGAGCATCTTCACTGTACACATGATGCTTTCACAGCTACAAGCCATTTAAGGTGTCTTCTGTTTTTCATTTTCCTATAAAAATATAATACTAGTTTTTTTATATTTTTTGAAAAAACAAAGTAACCTAAAAAATATTTTTAAAAATAATAAAAAAAAATAAAAATATTTACTAATATATTTCAGTAAATATTATTTATTTAATTAATTTCTTGTCACACTCCGATCAGTGTTTCTCAACCCTGGTCATGGGGACACTGCCCATCTTTGTGGATTCCCCGCTTTATCACACCTTCGCCAACTTTGAAAGGGCTTATTAATGAGCTGATGAGTTGATTCAGGTGTGCTGGGAGCAGTTTAAGCACTAAAGTGTGCAGGGCAGGCTGCCTCCAGGACCAGGGTGGGGAAACGCTGACCTGTAGTAATGAATGACTCCATGCAGCCCTGGCAAATGAATAAAGTGTTGTGAAATAAAAACAAGTTAAAAGGCTGGTCTGTAAAACAAGGCACTGTCCCAACGTCACTATCATAACAATGAAGGCACGTGTGAAATCAATAAACCCCCACCCACCCCTTCATTACGTACACACCCCATCCATCTAATCAGCTCCACAGACCATACGGGACTCTCTGTAGTTCTACAGTTACAGACTGTAGTCAATCTGTTTCTCTGGATACTTGTACTGTACACTCACAACAACCCAACACACACTAACACACCACTAACACCACCACGTCAGTGTCACTACAATGCTAAGAATGATCCACCCCCTACATAATGCCGGCACTGTGGTGGTCTTGTAGGGGTCCTGACCATTAAAGAATGAGGCAATAATCCATAATCCATCCAATTTTATAATATAATATATACATAAAAGCCGTAATTTAGCATTTCACACCCGTTTATTTTGGGTGAGTGACTGCATGTGGGCGTGGCCAAAGACCACAGTGTGAAGGAAGTAGCTGAATCTGCAGGTGTATAGAAGTATATTATTTCATTTTATTTTTTTGCCAGTGAGCTTCTTGAGACCTGTTCAGATAGATAGATGGATAGATAGATAGATAAGATAGATAGATAGATAGATAGATACAGTATAGATAGATAGATAGATAGATACAGTATAGATAGATAGATAGATACAGTATAGATAGATAGATAGATAGATAGATAGATAGATAGATAGATAGATAGATACAGTATAGATAGATCGATAGATAGATAGATAGATAGATAGATACAGTATAGATAGATAGATAGATCAATAGATAGATAGATACAGTATAGATAGATAGATCAATAGATAGATAGATAGATACAGTATAGATAGATCGATAGATAGATAGATCGATAGATAGATAGATACAGTATAGATAGATCGATAGATAGATAGATAGATAGATAGATAGATACAGTATAGATAGATAGATCAATAGATAGATAGATACAGTATAGATAGATAGATCAATAGATAGATAGATAGATACAGTATAGATAGATCGATAGATAGATAGATCGATAGATAGATAGATACAGTATAGATAGATAGATAGATAGATAGATAGATAGATAAATAGATAGATACAGTATAGATAGATAGATCGATAGATAGATAGATAGACACAGTATAGATAGATAGATAGATAGATAGATAGATAGATAGATAGATACAGTATAGATAGATAGATCGATAGATAGATAGATAGACACAGTATAGATAGATAGATAGATAGATAGATAGATAAATAGATAGATACAGTATAGATAGATAGATCGATAGATAGATAGATAGACACAGTATAGATAGATAGATAGATAGATAGATAGATAGATAGATAGATAGATAGATAGATAGATACAGTATAGATAGATAGATCGATAGATAGATAGATAGACACAGTATAGATAGATAGATAGATAGATAGATAGATAGATAGATAGATAGATAGATAGATACAGTATAGATAGATAGATAGATAGATAGATAGATAGATAGATAGATAGATAGATACAGGTTCACAGGGAACCAGACTCACATGGGCGGAGCCATCCTCCTAATTATGAAATAATAGTCCGACGCAGGAAGCAATAGAGGGAAAATTAATCTCCAGCGGGAAAGCCTAGTTACTGCATCAGTGTTAGGCTGGGCAGGTAGCAGGGACACCTGGTAGTGTGGAGCAGGTAGCAGGGACTCCCTTCATTGTCTGGTTGGGCAGGTAGGCAGCTGGTCAGAGGCCTGCAGCAGGAAAGCCTCAGCATCAAGCCGGACCAGAGGCAGCCACTAGCTCAGTAAGAGTAAAGTATGGAACACAGGAAGTATGGACATTTCCAGAGTGTGGCAGCCACTCCGGCATCTGACTATTACAGCCTGGCTGAAAGGACAGAACCAGAAGGTAACATACCTGGGAGCCCCCTGAAACACTGGCATCGGGTGCAGCGCTCTGGACGCAACAGCACCAGCCATCTGCAGGTTACCGTAAAACCCTCTGCCCATGAACACCTGGATCTGCGGCCTTTAATTAGGAGGGTATATTAATGAAGTTATTCCGGATCTGGGGGGCTATATAGGAGAAGCCCCCTGCTGACCCTTATTCATTTTAAGGAGCTAATAAAAAAAACCATTAGTAACAAAAACCAAGAGAAGTAACTACCACGTGTCTGAGCACTCTCAGTGTATAAAGTTCAGATATATCACTAAGCCAAGGGGGGGCGTTAAACTTGGATTCAGACACCTCAGTAAGGCAGCCTCACTACCCCCACCTAGCAACCTTTCATTTTACCTGCTTATTTGCCTGTTTGTTTATTATACTTTATTTATTTATTTAGTGAGATATCTCAGATTTTGTCCCCTTCTCAATTGTCGTGTCCACTGAATGTCAGCGTACCTGATGTAAGAGACACACCAGCCACTCAGCGTTGAGGATTCCCATGACGGTATAAAGAGACACGCCAAAAGAGGCAGATCTGCAGTTTTTAGCCAATACCGGACAAAGGACCAGGTTCCTTCTCGCGAGATAGTAACCCGCTGAGATGGAGAACACGACTATCAAGCCCTAAACATCACCGTCCAGTACTGCTTCCCCGACACCAAATCGTCGTGCAGGAAGGATGGTGCGGACAGCCCCGGCTTATACATTACTGTTCCTTGTTTTTTCGTGCTGTAGTCTTGTGTGCACGGTGTTTCTGAACCTGCTGGTGATCATCCTCCATTCTCTCACTTCAAGCAGCTCCACACCCCCACCAACCGCTCCTCCTCTCTCTGTCTGTGGCGGATCTCCTCGTGGGACTGGTTGTTATGCCTGTGAACATAATGAAATGAATCGGACTCCTGCTGGTACCTTGGCCGAATCCGCGTGCACCCTGCTCCAATAAGTTGGTTCAGTTGTTATCCCATGTTCAGGCTCTCTCGTAGCCTGAGCCCGCTTGTGCGGTCGACCGGTACATTGCCGGTCAACGATCCGCCTGCTCTATCTACAGTCAGGATTACCACTGGCAGAGACCTTAGCGCGGATCGCCTGGCTGTCTGGTCTCTATCTCTGGTGTATGTTTACTCTACATGTATTCCAACACTCATCTCCTCTCAGCTCAGATATTCGCCACGTGACGGACGGCGAGTGTGGTGCTTGTATTTGACAGCAGTCCTGGGTCTTTGTTGACATGGTGGTTTGCTTCCTAGCCCCATGCTTTGGTTATACTGCTCTTGTACTCGGCCATTTTTAAGGTGGCCATACGTCACGGCCAAAGCAGTCAGAGCAGTGATGAACTCTACCTCAAGCCGAAAATCAGCACAAGGCTCGAAACGTGTCCTAGACCAAAGCAGCGAAGGGGCGCTGGGATCATCTATATTCGTTTACCTGCGCCTGCTGGATACCTTACTTCTGAGCTCTCGGTCGGTTAAGTAGTTTGACTCATCCTCATCAATGTGGTGGGCTGTGTTTCACCTGGTCTCGCCATACATGAACTCCTCCATGAATCCCCCTGCTGTATGCCAGTTTTCCTCCGTGTTTCAGAGCCTCATCGCTGTATATAATGTCACTGCTACAATATTCGCGGCACTCCTCTTCAAGTTCAATTTGTTTCCAGGTGACTTTTAATTTATAAGGCCGTGCTTGGACCTGCTTGGATAGGTCATACGCTGAACCGAAATCTCCGCACATGGTAAGCCGCCTGTAATTTGGTGATTGTCATGCATTCCCCTAATATGGATAGCATACCTTTGAAGCCTTGATTGATAGTATGACGCTTTGCCTCGGCTGAAGCCATTAATAAATAGACCTGTAGATCATTATGACCATATTTATTGCAGTATGTCATATGGAACTTAGAGCTACAATCTGCAGTGACTATGCAAATGCAAATTCATATTTTGTTTATCAGAAATAATACTGACCATGTCCATGCACATTAACCGTGTAGCTCATTGCCACTGTGAGCCACCATGTCCCGCTGTGTGGCACAGGCATTGTTCCTGGATAGGGACTCATGCCAGCAGCTACAGTGAAGTACAGTTTAAGCACCCGGTTTAAGCACTCACCACATCACCAGGCATGGCTCCTGAGATATCATAGCGAGCCCCAGCACTGGGGAAGGTTTGATCATATCATTCCCGTATCCTTTATGCACACTGAAATTATTACATGGCCTTTAACTAAACCATGACACAGAGATGGACCAGGGTTGATGAAGGGTGTAAGTGGCTTAAGCAGCCTAACCAGCCACTCTTTCAGACAGGACCAGACATTAATAATCGAGAAATTATTATTAGTGATATTTTCTGTAGCTTTATAGTTATGTTTTACAGAGCTTTAGATGATGAAGTTATTTCCATAATAGGCCAAATATCATAGGGCATGCCTGAGGCATCATGCCATCATGCCTGACTAATATAGACATACATATAGACATATATATATATACATCATGTATGTGTGTATATATGTGTATGTATATGTCTGTATTAGTCAGGCATTTTCATTGTCCTATGATATTTGGCCTATTATGGATATACATACACACATACATCATTGCATAGAACTAAATCATCCCTATAGGCATATTGCATAGGACTCCTCAGGCCTTTTGGGTGTTTTTATTGATTGACTGATTAATTTTTATCCAGTAGAATCATGCATGTGTTTTAACTCTGCAAATATGAAAGTGCTCATGTCACATGTGAGTTCTGTATACCAACATTACGATTCATTTCTGGAAACTGACATTATCGTAGAGGTGGGCTCGTGTTTTGACATTGATGGCCTGAGCTTATTAAGGCCGAGCTCTAACAGAGATGGTTTACTACCCCTAGCCTAGCCTAGCCTCATACTGGACCTCAAACCTGCTCAGCATAGTGTGTAATCAAGTTGTGTCCTCAGGTTGGATGTGTAGCGACAAACTGGCATTAGTAGTCATGGCTGGAAGTTCAGAATAAAGTCATATTTAAACTCTTACATGCTCCGGTATCCTCTCTGGCTGTCTCTGTCCCAGAACACGTGGTATGACTAAGCTGTAGTAGAGTTTTAACCGAAGTTTAATGTACACTGATTATCAAAAGAACAGTTCACACACTAATAGCTGCACCCAGATAGAAACAGCTGACAGGAATGAAACTTTGGTGGGTAGGTTTGACATCGTGAGACATGCTAACGATTCAAGTTTCAAGCTCAGTCGTGCATGTGACGTAAGCAAGGACGGGCCTCATCACTCTGACTGACCCAACAGCCATGGTGGTGGACATTCAGTTGGCAGTGATGCCTCCATGAGCTTTACCGTTCGTGCCAGCACCATTAGCAGACGGCTGCACACTGCATGCACGTAGACCGTTATGCTGACTGCCATTAACACCACATCAGCGCCACCAACGGCTGCATTGGCATCATGGTATGGCAGCAGGTCAGCAGTGACGAGCCTGCCTTGGTCTTGGTGGAGTCGACCAACGAACCTGTGTGACTACGATGGGCTCTATCGCCCCCCCACCCCCCCTGTGACCAAGAAGGACAAAGCAGTTTAGAAGATGAGTGAGTGAGGAAGTACATGAGCGGGTGAAGAATAAATGCAGTTAGTGCTGAAGTCATGTAGAATAAATTAATAATTCTTATAAAGAAGCCATAATTAGTATGGAGCTTTCTAGAAGTCCTGCCCTAGAGTGGTTGGTCAATATCGGTGAAGCCAGTAGTGTGTCCTACAGTGCTGCCCAATACCATAGCCTGCCTTAGAGTGACCCTAAGGCCTGGGTAAGTCATGTATAGAAGGTTCAGGAACCAGAGGGTGTTGTGCTTTGTCTAACCAGTGCCTCCATCCTGTAGAAGCCGCTGCCTCAAGACAAGTAGTTCCAGTATGTTCAACACTATTTTGGGGATTCTGGTCAATTCCATGGCCACAGGTGTATAAAACCAAGCACCTAGGCATGCAGACTGCTCCTACAGACATTAGTGAGAGAACGGGTCGCTCTCAGGAGCTCAGTGAATTCGGGCATGGTACCATGATAGGATGCCACCTGTGCAACAAGTCCAGTTTCCTCCCTACTAAATATTCCACATTCCACTGTCAGTGGGATTAGAACACAGTGGGAGTGATTGGGAACGTCAGCAACTCAGCCATGAAGTGTTAGATCACGTACAATGACAGAGCGGGGTCAGCAGATGTTGGAGGTCATAGTGCGCAGAGGTCACCAGCTTTCTGCAGAGTCCATCACTACAGACCTCCAAACTTCATGTGTCCTTCAGATCAGCTCAGGAACAGTGTGTAGAGCTTCATGGAATGGGTTTCCATGGCCGAGCAGCTGCATCCCAGTCTTACATCACCAAGCGCAGTGCAGAGCGTGGAATGCAGTGGTGTAAAGCTCCGCCCCTGGACTCTAGAGCAGTGGAGACGTGTTCTCTGGAGTGACCAATCACGCTTCTCCGTCTGGTGATCCGATGGACGGGTCTGGGTTTGGCAGTTGCCAGGAGAACGATACTTGTCTGACTGCACTGTGCCGAGTGTAAAGTTTGGTGGAGGTGGGATTATGGTGTGGGCGTGGTGTTCAGGAGTTGGGCTCCGCCCCTTAGTTCCAGTGAGAGGAACTCTTAATGCTTCAGCAGACCAAGAGACTCTGCACAGTTCCACTCTTCCAACTTTGTGGGGACAGTTTGGGGACGGCCCCTTCCTGTTCCAACATGACCGCACACCAGTGCACAGAGCAAGCTCCATAAAGACATGGATGAGCGAGTCTGGTGTGGAGGAACTGGACTGGCCTGCACTCAGCCCCATAGAACCCCTTTGGGATGAATTAGAGTGGAGACTGAGAGCCAGGCCTTCTCGTCCAACATCAGGGTCTGACCTCACAAATGTGCTTCTGGAAGAATGGTCAGGAATTCCCATGAACACATTCCTAACCTTGTGGACAGCATTCCCAGAGAAGTTGAAGATATAATAGCTGCAAAGGCTGAACTAATATCACACTAAGCCCTATGGATTAAGAATGGGATGTCACTCAAGGTCATATGCATGTGAAGGCAGATGAGTGAACACTTCTGGCAGTATAGTACATCTTGCGAAGCATCGGTAACAATGGCCTGAAACCCAGAGGGAGCATTACAGAGCCCAAACAGCATTACTAGGTACTCATAGTGACCTCTGGTGGTGATGATGGCAGTTTTCCATTCGCCTCCTCATGGTGTTGATATGCCATGTGATCTCTTAAGCCCCTGATTCATGCCTGAATGAGTTTATGCACTGCTGCCGCTTGATTTGCTGTTGGGATAAATGCCTGACCGAGCAGGTAAACAGGTGTTCATAAAATAGTACCTGGTGTGTGTTTATGACTATAACCCAGCCAGGAAAACTAGCATGAGCCACATGTCGTTTTTAATTTACCCAGACCAAACATACATAACAGTTTAACAACAACAACAACAACAACAACAACAACAACAATCTGCCCACCTTACTGAATTCAAACCCATTTCGTTTCATTGCTTTCCATTTTACCATTAAGGTTATCTTGGAATACGTAAGCCTCAACTAGGCACCACCCTGACCTATGCTTAGCCAATCAGCACTCCCAACAATGATGTCATCTTAATTAGTAAACAACTTAGTGATGACCAGGGTAAACTAGCCACTCATATGCCGGTGGGAGGGTTCGTCCTGTAGTATATAAAGAGACACCGAACACAACCTCCTGGATCATTCCCAGTCTACAGACCAACACCTATTTCAGATGGATGGCACGGACTACCGAGAAAACATCACAGCTCAGTACTGCTTCCCTAACGTTAACTCCTCCTGCAGGAAGGAGGTCCGGACGGGCCCGGCTTATATATTGTTGTTCATTGTTCTCTCGTGTGTATCTGTGTGCACCGTGCTCCTGAACCTGCTGGTGATCATCTCCATCTCTCACTTCAAGCAGCTCCACACTCCCACCAACCTGCTCCTCCTCTCTCTGTCTGTGGCGGATCTCCTCGTGGGACTGGTTGTGATGCCTGTGCAGATAATGAAATTAATCGACTCCTGCTGGTACCTTGGAAAATCAGGATGCACTGTTTATATACTGATTAGCTTTGTCTCAGTGTCAGCGTCCCTCTGCAGCCTGGTTTACATTGCGGTGGACCAGTTCATCGCTGTCTCCGACCCTCTGCTTTATTCCACCAGGGTCACAGTTTGTAAAACCTCGCTGTGGATCCTTCTGGGCTGGTGGTCATGTCTGTTTTACGTCCTCCTGAACTTGTACTATAATGACCATCTCTTTGAGTCTCAGATCTCCTCCCAGTGTTACGGGGAGTGCGTCCTGGTCCTAAGGTATTCCTGTGTCATTGCTGACCTGGTGGTTTCATTTCTAGCCCCTTGCTCTGTAATAGTGGTCTTGTACTCGGTCATTTTTAATGTAGCGAGGCGTCAGGCTAAAGCCGTTAGAGCCATGAGGCACGCTGCCTCGCACAAACCTGGAGCTAAAGTTCCAAACACTTCCAGAGCTAAAGCAGCTAAGAAGTTAGGCACGGTCATTTTTGTTTATCTTGCTTGCTGGATCCCGTTTTATTTGAGTTCTCTGACGGTTGAAAGTGTCACGTCGGCGTCAATCGCTTGGAACGTGTTCAGCTGGCTGCTACTGGTTAACTCCTCTGTGAATCCAGTGATATATGCGGTTTTCTATCTGTGGTTCCGAAAATCTGCTAAGCATATTGTAACTTGTAGGATTTTTCAGCCCTCCTCTTCAAGGTTTCATTTGTTTTCTGAACACGTTTGATATCAGACTGGCCTCAGCCAACCAGGACGGTGTCATGGACACATGCATGGATACACAACATTTATGATTCCCTATTTATGGAACATCTGAATACACAGTGTTCACTGATAAACTGTATGCTGTGTTCACTTACAAGTAATTTGAGATACACAACTGAAACCATTAGACCACGAGGGTGGGGTGGGGATGGGGGCCCAGTCCTGTTCTCAGAGAGCTTCCACCCTGGAGAGCTCAGGTAGGCACTGCACACTGGGCTCTTAAAGTGAGAAGCCACTGAAAGCCTTGATTACCTGGATCAGGTGTGTTAGAATAGGGGTAGGAATCTAAACCCTGCAGGGCTGGACCCGGATTGAGCCCCCCTGCCATACTTGTATCACTGAAGGTCCATATCTATACAGAATGTTCCAGCACAGTAACAATTCAGCCTAATGAATGATGTGACCTCTGAAACGTATACTCCAT
Source organism: Prochilodus magdalenae (assembly GCA_024036415.1). Lineage (NCBI taxonomy): Eukaryota > Metazoa > Chordata > Actinopteri > Characiformes > Prochilodontidae > Prochilodus > Prochilodus magdalenae. The sequence continues at coordinate 23,124 of JAMWET010000349.1, read as the reverse complement.
ATATGACCATTAATATCTCACCAGAAATGCGTCCACCTGTATCATAAAGGTGGATGTTTTGCTTACCAGTAATGTTTACACCTCTACTGCATAATGTTGCCTCAGAGCAACATACCCACTGTCCTCAGTTTACAGTTACATGACAATAAAACTATTAGGTAAATTTAATGCTAGTAAAATTGTTTATAATGGGGGGTGTCCAAATAAACCCATGCAAGAGTTCTGGAGGATATCTGTACACCTCATTTTGGCATTAGGCAAACAGCATCCATTGTCCAAGTTGTTGGTTTTATCACCACATAGTTTTCTTAATAAAAAAAAATCATATATTAAAAATACATATATGTTTGTCATGCGTATATATACTGCGGTTATATATATATATATATATATATATACATACAGGGGTTGGACAATGAAACTGAAACACCTGTCGTTTTAGTGTGGGAGGTCTCATGGCTAAATTGGACCAGCCTGGTGGCCAATCTTCATTAACTGCACATTGCACCAGTAAGAGCAGAGTGTGAAGGTTCAGTTAGCAGGTAAGAGCACAGTTCTGCTCAAAATACTGCAATGCACACAGCATTATGGGAGACATACCAGAGTTCAAAAGAGGACAGATTGTTGGTGCACGTCTTGCTGGCGCATCTGTGACCAAGACAGCAAGTCTTTGTGATGTATCAAGAGCCACGGTATCCAGGGTAATGGAGGACGAACCTCCACCAGCATCACGTAGTGACCTGGCCACTATCCTGCAAGAAGAATGGCTTAAACTCCCTCTGACCACTGTGCAGGACGCAGTATATGTCATTCCCAAGACGAACTGATGCTGTATTGGCCGCAAAAGGAGGCCCTACACCATACTAATAAACGATTGTGGTCTAAAACCAGGTGTTTCAGTTTCATTATCCAACCCCTGTACATCTCTGTGGAAAAATGACACCATTAAAGCTTATTCTTAATCCAGCATCTCCACATGTACAGCAGCTGTACTAACGAGAGCTCCTCCACAGACACACCTCATTCTACTTAATGAGATGCTGATTAGATGATCACCTGAACCAGATCCGTTCCTAACGAGCAACAGTGTAAACCCACAGCTGCTGTGAGAACTGTTCTCTCGTCATAGAACCAGCTGGATGGCTTCAGCAGTGCTAGGACTAGCTAACCATTCAGTGTAGCCAGAATACACCTACAGAGTAGAAGAGCTGAAGAGAAAGGTTCCTAGTGAGGAACAGGTTCGGTTCTAGCTCTACTGGCGGATACAGAGAGCGGCAGGTTCCTTCCATCCTGGACATTTCAGGAACAGGGGTTCATGACAACAAGGCCAAGCAGCAAACACACAGGACAGCACAGCTACAGACTCGCAGAGGGAACACCCTCTCTACTGACCGTGATGACCTCAAGTGACGTACAGAAAGAATGGCGAGCGGCAGCTGGGGTGAACTGCAGAGTGAGGACCATTCTGGAAGCGTTTCCGTTATTTTGGCCATTAGTGAGTTTCTAAATGAACAGATCTAAAGTACAACATCTGATTTGGATGTAGAGGCAGTAGTATTAGTAATGTTGAGGTAGGGGTGGTAGTGTTGAGCAACATCCAGCAGGTGATGTGACTGGTCAGCTGTTTATGAAGGTGATGGCCTGAGGACTGAAGTTGTGTTGTGTCTGGGGGTCTTGGGGTACAGGGTCCTGCAGAGCCTGCTGGAGAGGAGGAGTTGGAATATGTTGTGTCCGGGGTGAGACAGATCCCTGCCCGTTTCCTGGTTCTTGAGCAGTACAAGTCCTGGAGGGTGGGCAGCAGAGCACCAATGGTCTTTGATGTCACCAGTGATCATTGGTCAAGAACTATTTCTGGTTGCCATTTAGTGGTACTGCAGAATTCAAGCATTGTTTGTGTCAACTATTTTGTAGCATTTTTGAAATAAGTAATTTATTAAATAATTAAATATATAAAATCCATGAATGATCAGTATATCTTTAATATGTTACATTAAAGAAACTCAACCTTGAACTAGAAAGGAAAAGTTTGTGAATGAACTTTAAGTTGGCTTGTAAAAGTCTTATGTTTATTACGTTGAAATGTTTAAAAAGCTGAACTACCTTAAAGGCTGAAATACCTTAAATTAACTGCCACTTAAATTTTTTTTCCACCTCAAATTTGCTCCTACCACCTTAACTGCCACCTTAACTTCAGGGCCTCCTTAAAAGATCTCCTACCACCTTATCTTCACCTCCACCTTAAATTTCCTGCTACGTTAAATTCACTCCTACCACCTTAACTTCACTTCCACCTTAAATTCATTGCCACCTTAAATTCACTCATACCACCTTAAATCCCATTTCACCTTAAATTCACTCATACCACCTTAACCTTTCTTCCACTTTAAATTCACTCATACCACCTTAAATATATTACCACCTTAAAGCCCATTCCACCTTAAATTCACTCCTACCACCTTAACTTCACTGCCACCTTCAATAACTTATTGCCACCTTTAATTCATTGCCACCTTAAATTCCCTTCCACCTTAAATTCATTCCTACCACATTAACTACAATGCCACCTTAAATTCGATCCCAGGTGTTTACTAAAGGTGTTGCTAGGCGGTTGCTATGGTATCACAAGTGGTTGCTAAGGTGTTGCTAGGTGGTTGCTATGGTATCCTAAGTGGTTGCTAAGGCGTTGCTAGGCTGTTGCTATGGTATCCAAGTTGGTTGCTAAAGCGTTGCTATGGTATCCCAGTTGGTTGCTAAGGTGTTGCAAGGCGGTTGCTATGGTATCTCAGGTGGTTGCTATGGTGTTGCTAGATGGTTGCTATGGTATCCCAGGTGGTTGCTAAGGCATTGCTAGGCGGTTGCTATGGTATCCCAAGTGGTTGCTAAGACGTTGCTAGGCGGTTGCTATGGTTTCCCAAGTGGTTGCTAATTTCACTGCCACCTTAAATTCTCCACCATCTTAAATTCATTGCCACCTTAAATTCAGTCCTACCACTTTAAATACATTACCACCTTAAATCCCATTCCACCTTAAATTCACTCCTACCACCTTAACTTCACTTTCACCTTAAATTTCTTGCTACATTAAATTCACTCTTGCCACCTTAACTTCACTTCCACCTTAAATTCACTTATACCACCTTAAATACATTACTACATTAAATCCCATTCCACCTTAAATTCACTAATACCACCTTAAAATCATTACCACCTTAAATCCCATTTTACCTTAAATTCACTCCTACCACCTTAACTTCACTTCCACCTTAAATAACTTATTGCCACTTTTAATTCTCTACCACCTTAAATTCACTCCTACCACATTAAATTCCCTGCCACCTTAAAATAACTCCTACCACCTTAACTTCGCTGCCACGTTAAATTCATTCATACCACCTTAACGTCAGTTCCACCTTAAATTCACTTCTACCACCTTAACTTCACTTTCACCTTAAATTCTCTGCCACGTTAAAGCTGTTAGCTGTTAGTGCTGAGTACTCGTGTGTCTATGTGGGAGTCTGTGGGTCTGACTGTCTGTGTGAGAGGTCTATCACTTGTAGCAGTTTCATTTGCCACATTACATGGCAGCCAACTTAATTAATGTTCCCACTGTAGAAGGTCTTGGTCCAACTGGGGCTTTTGGACGGTTGGTAATAACTAGGCTAAGTTTCGAGGTAAAGGCCTTAAAAGGCGGCCAATTGTCATCAGTGTCGCTTTACTTGCTGTTAATAAGCCTGACGCTGATAATTCTGGACATCTGTGGACCCAATAACACCACTGTCGCCAAATGGTGGTAAGACAATCTGACTTGGCTAATAATGGGCTGAGCTGCATCTATGCTAAGCTATTCCAATATATAGTAGCACAACTATATGTCCTCAGCTTATCTACGATTCTGCACTAATATGTAACCACAATGCACTTGTGAGATTAACACATTGAAGACATGGCGAGACAAGTGAACAAGTTTCAATCACATGAGCGAGGACAGGTCTTATTACTCTACCTGACTGACCCAACAGCCACCATTGAGGACATACAATGAGCAGCGATGTCCTCCATGAGTCATCCTGTTAGTGCAGCACCATTGGCAGACGGCTGCACCACCCAGGACTACATGCACACAGACCGTTACCACGACTGTCCTTAACACCACATCACCGTCACCAAAGACTGCAATGGTGTCGTACCAGACTGTCATGGAGGGACTCAGAATGGTGGTCAGCACCAAGATGAACGATTTGTTGTCACACGTCCAGAAGACCTGGCGTCACTCCACCTCCACCTCCACCCCTACCGCACCATCTGCAGGAACTGTGTGAGGATGTTCAAGCTGCATGGGATGGATTATCACAGGACACCATTAGGAACCTCTACAGCTCCATACCGAGGCGTCTGGCGTGTTGGGTTAGCAAACACGGCGGCCCGAAGCCATACTGAGAGACAGACTTCTGTATGTGTAGCTCAATAAATATTGATCATATCAGTCTAAATTTATCATCAGTTATTGATCCTGGTCACCTTTATCCTCCTTTCCAACAGCACTGCAACCCCACACCTCCTTCTGGTTGCAGCTGTTCTTATCATGAGTGTATGTAGAAGATAAAAAATAAAGATTTCCTTCTTAACGAGCTACATGTGTTATGAAGCAGAATGCCTGGATAGAAGCCTTTTGAAAAGTAGCAGCAGGAACCCAACACAGCCTTTCCAACATGAAGCTATCAGGCGTAAACCCATCAGGTGTTACACATTCAGGTATCCATGAACAGTCAGGAGTGCGGAGACTGGAGCTTCAGTGTTGTCCTGAGTTTATTTGCTCATACAGAAGTATATTAGTACGGCTGAGATGATGAACAGCCTAGCAGTGTTGCTGGGGAGTCTTATATACAGTGGGAGGTGTAAGGCGGGAGCCACAAAGTCAGCTTTCATATAAATTTCCACGATGAATGGGGTGACGATAAACATTACCCACAACTGAAGGCCATTTGCTAGAGCTTTATGATAAACACAGTTAAGGCGCCATTTGCTAACACATGCTAATACCATGTTTATAGTTAGCAATAATAATGTTTTTCATTGTGTCCAATGAAAAACATGTATCTCCACTTTTGCCCATTTTTACTTTTATGCATCATTTGAACACATCAGCTGTTGTTTACACTAAGTAAAAATCTCAAGATGAATGGACCAACCGAAATGACCCAAAGCTGTTTGGAAAGACGTCTAGTTCCATTGACTTACATTGAAGTTAAATGGGGTTTTTGGCCTCTCCTGTAAAGTTGCCTTTTTGGAGATACTTGTTTTTCTTTGGACAGCGACAAAATATCTTGATAGGAAAATATAAGCAGGGGAGTGGCATATTTTGAGACTACTTTCTTTTCACAGGAGAAAACAAATCTACCATGCTCCTGTAAAAATTATATCCTTATGAGTATAGTGGTTGATTTGTTGTTGTTGTTTATTTTTCTGTTAAAGCAAGAAAAATACAAAAAAACCCCACCAAAATACAAAACAAAACAAAAAAACACACAGTATTTATTTATTAAAATAAATTAATATTAATTTCTATAATTACAAGAAAGATATGATTTCATTGACTCGGAATGGAATAATGGAATTTAAATTTTATTTATTAGCACCGCTTTAGCAAAAGACTACCATCATAAGATGTTTGGGAACGAATGCAAAATGAATTACTAATGGTTATTAGATATGTTATAAACACTGTACAAAGCATTAATAAGCAGTCATAATACATTAATAAAGAGGCCAAAAGAGAACTTTTTTCTTTTCGATGAATATGAATATGTATCGAATCAGGTTTAATGCTGACCTATGATAAAAGGGAAGTTAAGGTACACAGTAAAGGTGGGTCCACTGGTAGACTAACAGGACGTGATGGGACACTTATTCATGTGTTATAACTGCTTATTAATGTTTTAAAAGTGTTTATGATCAAATGAATAGTCATTATTATAGAGGATTATAGAGAATTTCTACAGTCCCCTCCTGTCTTTGTATTTTTGTGTACATGTTGCGTATTTTGTATTTATGTAATAACTTTTATATCTCTTTATTTTAATATATTTAGTATGTATTTAGCATTGTCCTGCTGTAGAGTATCAACCTGAGCCTCACCACAAGCATTTCAATGCATCAGTGTCCTGACATGTTGTGCAAATGACAAATAAACCTGAAACCTGAAACTGTTAAACTCGTTATAGACCATTCATTATTGTGTTATAAGGGTAGTCGTATTCACAGTGGTACACAATTATCAAAAGTTCACACATAATAATTAATAGGTCGGTTGTGTTGGAAGTTGTACCGCACTGGACACCATATATAAATGAATAAACCAGATATAAAATAAAGGGCCATAACGCTAGGTAAAGCACTTCTGCTGTATACAGCTCTGTGTTCTTCTATCTAGGTATCAGCACCAGCCCTCGTTCGGGCAGTGGCTGAGCTCATGGGGAGTTTTAGACTCTAGCCTTCCTGTACTAGCTAGGAAACATTCTCAGATGGAACACTAAGCACGGTTGTAAGCCGCTCTGGATAAGAGCATCTGCTAAATGCCATCAATGTTAATGTAGCCCAGGTTAACGTTTAAATCCATTTATTAGCTGACTGAGCTAATGGACAGGATGTGCTCAGATCCGGTCCAGTTTAGCCCTCGGTACCTTTGACCGTGTGCTTCGTGACTGTGCAGAGGGCAACATTGAAATTCCCAGAACACTGACACTCAGGGAATATGAGGGAGCATTCAGGATGGGCTCAGCGTGAAAGATGAAACGGTGCAGATAAGAAGCGTCGGGGTCTTTGCTTAGACAGGGGAACACTGTAACCATTATAGACCCCCTGGAAACAAATTCAACCTTGAAGAAGAGGATTCGAATACCCTGCAGGTCACGATGTACTTAGAGGAAACTCGGAACCATGGATAGAAAATGGCATATATCAGTGGGTTGAGAGTGGAGTTCATGTAGATCAGCCAGCCCAACACCGTCCACACTATGGACGAAGACGTCAAACTGTCGACTGACAGGGAGCTCAAATAAAACGGGATCCAGCAAGCCAGATAAATGAATATGACGATTCCCAGGGTTTTGGTTGCTTTGGTTTCGGAGGAGCCTGAAGCTTTAGCCCCGTGTGTCTTTGAGGCGACGTTCATCACAGCTCTAACAGCCTTAGCTTGACGTCTGGCCACACTGAAAATGATCGAATACAAGACCAGTATGACAGAGCAAGGGGTCAGAAATAAGACGACCAGGTCGATAATCAACCAGGAATGTTTGATCAACACGACACACTCTCCGTAGCATGCGCTGGAGATCTGGGACGGCAGGAGATGGTCGTTGAAGTACATGTATATGATGACGTATAGCAGACAGAAAGACCAGCCCAGAATGATGCACAGAAGAGTTTTACACACGGTGATTCGGGTGGAGTACAGCAGAGGGTCGCACACAGCCATGTACCGATCCACCGCAATGAAAACCAGGCTACAGAGAGACCATGTCCCTAAGGCGAAATGAATCAGAGGGAAAACGGAGCATGCCTTTTTTCCCAGATACCAGCAGGAGTCCATCAGCTGCATGATATTCACAGGCATAACGATCAGTCCCACGAGGAGATCCGCCACAGCCAGAAAGAGGAGGAGCAGGTTGGTGGGAGTGTGGAGCTGCTTGAAGTGAGAGATGGAGATGATCACCAGCAGGTTCAGAAACACGGTGCACACAGATACCCACGAGAGGAAGACGTACAGAAGGAAATATCTCGGGCCTGCTCGGACCTCCTTCCTGCACGAAGAGTTGGTGTCAGGGAAGCAGTACAGAACCGTGATGTTCTGCCTGTAGTCTGTGGTATCCATCTGAGTCAAGACCAGGTCTAGCAGATGGAGCTATGCAGGTGTGCTGTTCAATGCTGAACTGGGAGATCTGGCTTCTTGACTTGGCTATTCATACCTTCGTATGACTCCTCCCACTTACACATGAGTGGCTACCCTGGCTCGTTCGTCACACGCTTGTCTAATATTCAAATATAGCATTGCATATTCCAAACGGTTAGAGGCTCAGGGGAGAAAGGCCGAGGGCTGCTTGCTGTAGAACATAGGAGGCCACTGTACTGCACTTCCGATCACATCCGAACCCCCGGACCAGCTAGAGGCACCTGAGCATCAACTCCACTGGGGGGCTCCTGCCCTGTTTCATCACCCGGCATGACCACACCCTTTACACTGACCAGCGTCTGGCTCTGATCATAAACTCCATCTATGGGTCGCCTCCATCTTGCAGTTACTCTGTCCTGGACTTATCAGACTGGATCTAATCAGACTGGATCTAATAGATGTTCTAAGCTCCTCCTCTTGTTAGTTCTGTCTTTCTCTTAATCCGGGTTCGACCTGAGGAGGATGGGGTCCGCCCTTGAGCCTTGTTCCTCTCAAGTTTCTTCCTTATTCAAGTGAGTTTCTCCTCGCCACTGTTGCCTCTGGCTTGCTCAAGGGGGGCTTGGACCCGCCCCCCCCCGTCCTATGTCTGTACATTAACTCCATGTTTTTCTTTTTATAACAAACTGATTTTCTGTGGAGCTGCTTTGAGACAACGTCGGTTGTAAAAAGTGCCAACAAATAAATATTGATTGATTGATTGATTGACTGTTTAGACTATGGTAGGTTCAGTGTACTCACTATGGCTTGGTGGACCTCAAGGATACCCAACACTCTATTATATAAAAGTGCTGTATAATCCCCTGAGTAGAACTCCACGTCCCAAAATGTTGTTTTGGCAGGTGATGACTGATGCGATAAAGTTTAAAAGGTCTTTTAGATATCTCATAAGCAGTTCTGTGTAGCTCTGTAAGAGCTCCTGTGTCTGTGAGCCCCGCCTCCTAAAGTACCCAGTGTCTGACTGGTCAACTGGTACAACAGTGGCATCCTGCTTAGTTCCACGTCTACACCACTCTGGCTATTCCCAAGGTGCCGTCGGTTATGCTGTATTCGTTTGATCCAGAGTCCGATCCTGAGAGTCCAGTGGGACAAGTTGGGAGTTTAACCATCATAAGCTAGACTGGTGCAGGACTCTTCAGTGTGGTCTGTATTTACCCTTCTAGCTCTCTGTGCATTGTGTAAAGATGTGCTGAGCTGGACGGTAGGCGGGTAATAAGGTCTGTCTTACAAGTTGACCATCAACAGATGACCAGGTGACATTTGCAGAACGTTGCGTGCACAAAAAGTTACAACACACCCACGGAAAAAGAAACAGGTCCCAGGTCCCGTTTCCACGGTCAGTTAAAGACAACCCAATTTGGGTAACTTCTACAAATACTCTTCATCACAAAAACAGCTGCACCCAGAAGGAGTCAACCGGCAGGACTGAGAGCTGGAGGGTAGGTCTGACATGGTGAGACATACGAATGATTCAAGTTTCACACATGGCCGTGCAGGCGATGAAGGCAAGGATGGGCCTAATTAGTGAGCAGGGATGTCCCCCATGAGTCATCCTGTTAGCATCAGCACCATGGGCAGACAGCTGCAACACGCCACCATCCCCAAAGACTGCAGTGGTGTCGTACCAGACTGTCATGGAGTTACTCAGAATGGCAGCGGGTCATCTTCACTGATGAGTCCCGCTTTACTCCTGTGGAGCAGACCAACGAATCCGTGTGTGGAGGCACCGTGGTCAGCATCATGATGAACGGTCTGTTGTCACACGTCCAGAAGGCCTGGTGTCTCTCCACCCCTAAAGCAACATCTGTAGACATTCAACCTCAACAACCTCAACGACCTCCACCAAGGAAATAGATTCTGACACTACCAGAACCACTGGCCCTGACTCCTGACAGGAGGCATGTCTCAAGTTTAGGAGTTCCTCTTCTTCCACAGACCAACCGAAATTCCAAAATTCCTCCCATGTTCTGGGTTTTGCTCCTGCCACTGCTGGTGCCGCCACCTTTATCAACCTTTGTTTTTGTCTAGTGGTACCTTGGATTTCCTGAGCTGGGAAACCTTTGTGCCTTTCTTTAGTTTGATGGCCTTCCTTACCACTGGTGTCCACTAGTGGGCTCTTGGTTTGCCTTTGGCCACAGCTATGCCTGACAGTTTTCACAATAGAGGTTTTGAGCAGTTTCCATTTGGAATTCATGTCCCCTATCTCCTCCAGAACATGCAAAAAGTTCTGCAGAGGCCTCTGTCTGTCGTTCCCAGCATACCCTCGCTATTGGCTTGGGCATACCAGATCTGAACACCAGTCTTCCCTGCCATTTGATCCAACTCGCCACAAAATGGTGATTGGTTGACAGCTCAGTACCTCTTTTCACCGAAGTGTCTAGAACATATGAACTGATGAAACAACAACAAAGTCAGTGATTGACCTTTGACCCAAAGAGGACTATAACACCCCTGTGTTTGAGCATGGTACTTGACATGCACAATCCATGACAACCCCAGAAGTTCATTGACATCCAGGTGTAATTCTGGCAGGCCGTTCTTCCCAATTACCCACCTCCAGGTTTCCCAGTCACCACCAAAGTGAGCATTAAAAGCTTCCCAGCAAGACAATGGAGCCCAGAGATGGGAACCTTTCAAGAACCCACTTCCTCCAAAAAGACAGGATATTCCAAACTGCTGTTTGGTGCCTAAGCACAGATGACAGTCCAAGTTTCCTCCCTGCTCTTTAAATTTGCACTGAGGTGATCCCTTTGTCCACCATCTGTACAGCCACCTGCCAGTGGCTTGTGAGTATCCCCACACAGGCCTGGCACCTCTCACACTGTGCACCTCCTGAGTAGGAAAGGAACTACACCCTAGAGAAGAATGGAAGCGAGCCCACCTGTATCTGTCACAGTACGGATAAGGGTGTGGTCCCAAGCGCAGGGGGTGCAACCTGCTTCGGCTGGTATAAAGGTTTATCCGCCTGCAGGTGGGTTTCCTGGATGTGGATACACATCAAAAAACGTGTATGGGGGTTGAACTGTTTGGAGGGGACGTATCTTTTGGGAACTTGAATGAGACGAGGATCAAACCCCCAACCTTCTACAAAGGTGTAGCAGTTGACATCTGCTCAGTGGAGGCTTATATAGCTGGCGCATCAGGTGCAGCTCGTTGGCTAATCAGCCTGGCATTCTGGGGATGGAATTCTGGGCTGTAGTTGCCTCTGGGAGGTGCCACCACTGCTGCCTTCTGCTGGCAGCAGGCAGCACTGCCCGAACCCCTACAGTTTCTGGTTGGCCTCTCTTTGCCTCATGCACCTTCTCCGGCTCCTTTATCCCCCCTAAGTGAGGTTACGTTCCATGTGCCAGGAGCCAAGTTTCCACTGCCGGGGTCCATGCGGCCAAGCATCTTCTCATAGGCCTTCACCTCCTTGTAAGGCACTGCCTGGGTCACCAGGTGCTGACAGAGAAACTCTAACTCCAGTCCTGGCTTCGGTAACCCTCTCCGAGGCAGAGTATACAATATGCTGTTTCCTTTTTATTAAATTTGGATCATGTAAGTCTGGGTCTTCACTTCAGGCCTGTTCACCCTGGGAGGTCCTACCAGGAGCACATGACATACCTCTGAAGATCCCTAGACTGCACAAAGCCCTCCGCCACAGCGAAACCCTAATCCAGGAAGGGAATACCGTGATGGCACTGCACTGAAACTTGGAGTGTGTCTTTGATGGATCACCACGCAAGCTGAAAATAAATAAATAAATAAATAAATGGGATTTTTTTGAATTACCAACTGTTCTATGCACATTAGGAGACTACAGGACTTTGAAGCTGATTTTAAATTGATGGTATGGGATGATGCTGTAGTCCATATCACCTTCATGGTTAAGTTAGACCTGAACTGTCTGATGTACGACTTCAGGATTGGCTCAGTTGTTTGGTGCATTTGTAAAATATTTGTAAAAGTTTTGTTTAGTGGCCTGGCCAAGTGCTATAGAGCTGTCAATATCCAATCTGAAATATGACCTAGTACACCCAAACGATGATGTTTTTTGCTTATGACATCAGTGCCAATAGAAACTGATCCAGAAACAATGTTCTTCACTACTATTGACTCAATGTATCATGTTCTGTAAGGACCTTACCAGATGACTAAACATGACCTGCAAAGAGTCCTCATTTTAAACGGAGAGGGTTAAGACAGTAAGATAAGTCTAAAGCCTGATCTGGCCTCAGTACCTCTCCAAAGTTTAACGACACCAGGCATGCTTGATCCTCCATGGACAGAGTCCACTGTGGAATGGCTAAAGGAAGAAAGGTCTTTATCTGCCCATTAGAGTTAGAACACCTATTCTCCATGCACCACCTGCCATAAATGGCATTATGGTCACGCTCCCTCCTATTGAATGGGCAGACTTGGGCACTGGTTCTGGAGGATTAAACCCTGAGAGTTCAGATCCAGGCACACCTCTGCCCGTACCCACATTTATTTGGATGTCTCTATGAAGGGCCACATCTGATCAGGTCCAAGGGACCTGTTATTGTTCTGGATCGGTAAGGAAAGTCAAACGCACAGCAAGCTACAATGGAAGCTTGACCTCTGGCAGGGTGGTAGAGTCTGTAAGGACACCCGTCATCTCATTACCACTCTGCTACCCCCTCTTCGTATCTATGCCATATATATTATTATGTAAGACCTTAGGCATCCCATATGTGTGTCATTATTTACAATGTAAATAAACTAAAATAATTTTTAGATCTTTATGAATTTGGCTATGCTCATTATGATGTGTTGTCCTTCACTGAACACATTGGCCTCTCTAGTTAAGAGTGTGTACTGATAGAGTCTAACTGTCTCTCTCAAAAGAAGGCCTGGATATGGTTTGTAGCAGCAGCTCTGTCAGTGGAGATCCTGGACTTCCAGATCCTAGGCTCCCGTATCTGGGCTCCAACAGATGCACGAAACATCCTGGATGTGTTCAAACTGTATAACGGTGTAATCAGAGAGTGTGGGCACTAGCCCGGCCTGACCGCCTCCCACCCACTGAAAGCATGTGGTGTATTATGAAGTACAAAGACAGGCCTCATAGACTTTAGTAGCTAAAGAGTTTAGAATTTTGGATAGATGAGTGTTGGAGCCAGGTATTTAGAGGTAATGTAATTTTTTTTTGATTTATCAATATCAGTAGGCACATCTATATTCAGGTCAAGGAATGATCTTGTTCACTAACACTCAGCCATTGTGGTTGTTTGCCCGGAGTGTACACTACACACTCCTAGGGTTTGCTGAAAGTGCTTGTGACTTGTTTGAGGTAGGCATTACAGTGATGGAAATCAATTTAATATGGTCAGCAAATATGAAACACAGAGAGACATCATTTACAATACAGCACTGTAATTAAATGCTTAGGGGGACCATTTAAGATACCAGCTTTATGGATGGAGGCCCACTGCTCAGCCCTTTTCAGTGTTTTCCCCACTCCCAAAACACCTGCTCCAACGAATCAGCTCATTAACAACCCTTCCTGAATTGGAATGTGTGAAGTGAAGCATGACAAACACGGAAACCTCCGGATCAGTGGGCCTCCAGGTCTCTACCCATGATATATTTGGGCATCTTTATGTCTGAAACTACCAATGTTCAGATTGTACTAAACTGGTTTGATTTAGAGTAAAGTATGTGACTAGCATCCAACATTTACCATACATTACACTCCTCTACTGACACTAGTACATAGGGAGAGGTGGATTGTCCCTTGACAGTCAAATTAGGTCTAAACCAATTGGGAATTCTTTGGAAACAAATTAAAACTGGGAAGAGATAGATCCTCAGGCTCAAATATGCTGCAGGTTACAATACACCCTTGACTGAAACTCTAAACCATGGATAGAAAAATGGCGTATATCAGTGGATTACATAGAGCAGCTCATGTATAAAACAATCCCAGCCAAACACAGTCCACACCATTGATGAAGAGGTCAAGCTTTCAACTGTCAGAGAACTCATGTAATAAGGTATCCAACAAGCCAGATAAATGAATATCACAATTCCCAGTGTCTTTGCTGCTTTGGTTTCAGAGCTTGAAGCTTTAGATCCATGTGTGTTTGAGGGAGCATTCATCACAGCTCTAACAGCTTTAGCTTGACGTCTGGCCACGGTAAAAATGAATGAGTACAAGACCAGTTTCTATAACAAGAGCAAGGAGCTAGGAAACTTCATAAACTACCAGGTCAAAGCGATCACTCCAGGAGTACTTTGCCTTTTATGACCATAACACACACTCTCCGTAACATGTGAGGAGTGAAATCTGAGTGAATATAGAAGAAGATGGTCATTGAAGTACAAGTAGATGATAACAATAAGAAGAGAGCTTGACCAGCCTAGAATTATAAACAACAGAGTTTTTCTAACTGTGATTCTAGAGGCATAATGTAGAGGGTCACACACAGCAATGTACCGATCCACTGCAATGAAAACCATGCTGAAGAGAGATCCCGACCCTGAGACAAAATGAACCAGCATGTAAATGGGTCCTGGGAATACAAGGCCAATGCGCCACTTTCGTCCGAGATACCAGCAGGAGTCGATTAATTCCATTATTTTCACAGGCATAACAACCAGTCCCACGAGGAGATCCGCCACCGTCAGAGAGAGGACGAGCAGATTGCTGGGAGTGTGGAGCTGCTTAAAGTGAGAGATGGAGATGATCACCAGCAGGTTCAGAACCACGGTGCACACAGAGACACACGAGGATTGACGATGAACCCGGAAAAACATACAGCAGTAAATTCCCAGGTTCTGTTCGGACCTCCTTCCTGCAGGAGGAGTTGTTCTCAGGAAAGCAGTACAGAACTGAGAGGCTTTGAGTAGCGTCCGTATCATCCATCTGAATCAGCAGCAGGTGTCTCAGCTCAGGTTTAGCTTTTGGCATGTCCTTTTATCCCTTAGTCTGAGTCCTCTGAGTAAAACAGGATTGGTTAGACTGACCCTTACATCAGTCCCTCATTTGGTATTCAAATTTAACTATACATGGCATTACTAAGTGAGGGGAGGGGGAGTGCTCATAGTGGTGGTCTATAATTACATCATAGCACAGATTAATAAATAGAGTATAAACTTTATACTGCAGACCACACGCTTTAATCTGTAGTCCAGGTATCACTGGACTAGGACTGTGCTGCACATCAAAGATCCACCACTCTCTATGGCTTCCACTGTAAATCTGTTTATATTTCTGCATATTAATGTAGATCATAAATGTTTTCTAACTAAGTACTGGCCTGTGGAGCTTGACGGTCTAGGCTGGACCAGTTTCTGGATGTAGGCCACATCACTGTTAAATTTGGTGGATGCTTTCCCTGGTATCTTCCACTTCCCAGGAGAATTCCCTGTAGACTGGGATCTTAGCCACCGCTGGTAGACCCGTATGACCGTACGCTTCCATACACCTGCAGATTCAGCTACTTCCTTCACACTATGGTCTTTGGCCACGCCCACATGCTCAGTCCCTCCTTTTAGCCAATCATTAACATCTGCTTTAGAGCCGGTTTCCACACATGGAACGAGACATTCCCTGCACTGTACCACCTCTTCTCCATCTATGGATCCAATTGCACACCCTGCAGGTAGCCCTTTCATCCTTGTGCAGCGCCATTTGCAGGAGCCTGCAGGAGCATGTGCTTTTTATCCAACTCCACCCTGTCTCCACCACTCCTCCAGTACACACACCTTATACACACACATTATTCCCCTGTTTGTATGACCAGGTGGTGGTTCCTTTATTTTGTTACACCCACTTAGACTGTTGTGCTGTTGTAGTGTGTTGTATTATGTGTTTGCCCTGGCTAAGTTCCTGTCACTCTTGTCTTCATTGCTAAGTCTTGGCTGTGTGGATTTGTTTGATGTCTATACATGCTGTTCATCGCTAAACACAAGTGAAGCCAGAGCAGCACATCAGTTTCTGGTTGGCTTCTCGTTGCCTCATGCCCCTTCTCCGGCTCCTTTATCCCCCTTGAGTGAGGTTACGTTACATGTGCCAAGAGCCAAGTTTTCACTGCCGGGGTCCACGCCGCCAAGGATCTTCCCATATGCCCTCACCTCCCTGTAAGGCACTGCCTGGGTCACCAGGTGCTGACCGAGAAACACTAACTCCAGGCCTGGCTTCAGAAACCCTCTCCGAGGCAGAGTATACAATATGCTGGGAGAGGAAGAATAATAAGCTAACAAGTGCTTGGACCCCTAAACATCTACATGAGACACAGATACCATATATTATGGGTAGTAAGTCCTGGTTCTGGAGATTAACCAGAGTTCAAAGACACCTGGCTCTATTATTTGGATGTCTATGAAGGAGTTCATCACCTGGATCAGGTGTGCTAAGTGACCCACCCACTGAAAGTGTGTGGTGTATTATGAAGTACAAAGGCAGGCCCCATAGACTTTAACAGATAAAGAGTTTAGAATTTTGGATAGATGAGTATTGGAGCCAGGTATTTACAGGGAATATAATATTTTTTTATTTATCAATATCAGTAAGCACATCTATATTCAGGTTTAGGAATGATATTGTTCACTAACACTCGGCCATTGTGGTTGTTTGCCCGGAGTGTACACTACACACTCCTAGGGTTTACTGAAAGTGCTTGTGACTTGTTTGAGGTGGGCATCACAGTGATGGAAATCGATTTAATATGGTCAGTAAATATGAAACACAGAGAGACATCATTTACAATACAGCACTGTCAGTAAATACTCTGGAACTAAAAGGCATCTTACAAAATTACATCAACGAATACAATCAAACTCCATGCAGATGGTAAAGCCCAGGGGCTGCTCAGATCCCCTTTTCTATGTGTTTTCCCACACTGCTCGGCCCTTTTCAGTGTTTTCCCCACTCCCAAAACACCTGGTCCAACGAATCAGCTCATTTACAACCCTTCCTGAGTTGGAATGTGTGCAGTGAAGCATGACAAACACGTAAATCTCCGGATCAGTGGGCCTCCAGTGTTACATATCATTACTATGAGTTACAATAGGGGAGATTGCAATACCAATGATTCAGATGTACATAGAGGGTTGATTTAGATTACAGGTATGTTCTAGACGTACAGCATTTTGATTATACAGTGAAGTATGTCTCTACTGAACAAAGAAATTATTATATCCAACATTTACTATACACTACACTCTCTACTGACACAGTACATAGGAGAGGTGGAGTGACCTCAGCTTGGACAGTCAAATTAGGAATTCTTTGGAAACAAATTAAACTGGGAAGAGGAGGGCTCAAATATGCTGCAGGTTATAATACACTTCACTGAAACTCTGAACCATGGATAGAAAATGGCGTATATCAGTGGATTCATAGAGCAGCTCATTAGTGCCATCCAGCCAAACACAGTCCACACCACTGATGAAGAGGTCAAGTTTTCAACCGACATAGAACTTATGTAATAAGGTATCCAGCAAGCCAGATACACAAATATCACAATTCCCAGTGTCTTTGCTGCTTTGGTTTCAGAGCTTGAAGCTTTAGATCCATGTGTGTTTGAGGGAGCATTCATCACAGCTCTAACAGCTTTAGCTTGACGTCTGGCCACGGTAAAAATGAGTGAGT
This sequence comes from Prochilodus magdalenae, assembly GCA_024036415.1. Taxonomy (NCBI): domain Eukaryota; kingdom Metazoa; phylum Chordata; class Actinopteri; order Characiformes; family Prochilodontidae; genus Prochilodus; species Prochilodus magdalenae. Next base: position 5,581 of record JAMWET010000349.1, on the reverse strand, counting down.
ACAAGACCAGTATAACAGAGCAAGGAGCCAGGAAAGAAAAAACCAGGTCAACGATCAGCCAGGAGTACTGTATGACCAGAACACACTCTCCATAACATGTAGAGGATAGTTCAGACAGAAGAAGATGGTCATTGAAGTACAAGTAGACGATAATGTAAATTAGAAAACAGGACCAGCCTAGAATTATAAACAACAGAGTTTTGCTAACTGTGATTCTAGAGGCATAATGTAGAGGGTCACACACAGCAATGTACCGATCCACTGCAATGAAAACCATGCTGAAGAGAGATCCCGACCCTGAGACAAAAGTAATCAGCGGGTAAACGGAGCATGCCACTCGTCCGAGATACCAGCAGGAGTCGATTAATTCCATTATATTCACAGGCATAACAACCAGTCCCACGAGGAGATCCGCCACCGCCAGAGAGAGGATGAGCAGGTTGGTGGGAGTGTGGAGCTGCTTGAAGTGAGAGATGGAGATGATCACCAGCAGGTTCAGAACCACGGTGCACACAGAGACACACGAGAGGAAAACGTACAGCAGTAAATTCCCAGGTTCTGTTCGGACCTCCTTCCTGCAGGAGGAGTTGTTCTCAGGAAAGCAGTACTGAACTGAGAGGTTTTGAGTAGCGTCCGTATCATCCATCTGAATCAGCAGCAGGTCTCTCAGCTCAGGTTTAGCTTTTGGCATGTCCTTTTATCCCTTAGTCTGAGTCCTCCGAGTAAAACAGGATTGGTTAGACTGACCCTTACATCAGTCCCTCATTTGGTATTCAGATTTAACTATACATGGCATTACTAAGTGAGGGGAGAGGGAGTGCTCATAGTGCTGTTCTATAATTACATCATAGCACAGATTAATAAATAGAGTATAAACTTTATACTGCAGACCACACACTTTAATCTGTAGTCCAGTTATTACTGGACTCATTTTTACCCCACGCATTTCAGAGACCGGGACCTCTGTTGCATTCAGGTTCCAGACGGATGCACATATACAGCTCAAGTAGTGTGAGGAGTAGTTCACGATGACCAGAACGCCTTCCCAATATATAAACCCCTGACCGAACCCTTACACTTCTACATCCTAAGCTCAAACTTATGGGTTCCCAGTGGGAACTACAGGTGCAAGAACCATTCTGAAGGTGTTACTATAGTAATCCAAGAGTGTGGGCCTTAGACTGGCCTGCCAGTCTCCAATTAAAAGCATGTGGTTTATTATGAAGTCCAAAATCTGAAAACAAGTACTCCATAGAGCTTTACAGCTAAATACTTGTACAAGTGAGGAAATCATATTTTTAGATAGCAGATTATTGCAGGCAAGTATAATATGGTCTGCAAACATGACAAACAGAGACATAATTTACAATACAGCAACATTAAATGCTCTGCAACCAAAGTCATCTTACTAAAGTACATTTACAAATACAATCAATCAATGTGCATGCAGCAAGAAATAAGAGGCCTCACAACTAAAGCAGTGGAACTGTGTAAGATACCAGCACTATGGCTACTCTATGGAGTAGAAGAGTCCAGGGATGCCTAAGCCTGGTCCTGGAGTTCTTCAGCTCAGCCTTTTACAGTGTTTAGCCCACACCCAAATTATACCTGGTCCCACTCACCAGCACTAACCTGGTCCCACTAATTGGAGGCGTCCACCTCTGCAATGAATGGTGCTTTGGGGTCAGGTAGCTGGAGCACAGGTGCGGTGATGAGGCGCCACATGAGCTCCTCAAATGCCTGGGCCTCGGCGGTCCAGCAAAAACATCCTGGGGTTTTGTGAGTCAGCATGGTAAAGGGTGCTGCTACTGTGCCTAATTGCCGTAGAAATCTTCCTATAAAGATGGCAAACCCCGGGAACTGTTGGACTGCCTTTAGTGAGGATGGATGAGGCCAATCCCGGACTGCGCGGATTTTAGCCAGGTCCAGGCCAGTGTTCCCTTGGAGACAATAAATCCCAAAAAGTAACCCTTGGGCACATGGAACTCCAATTTCTCCAATTTCACTAACAGGTGGCTTTCCAGCAGTAACTGGAGAACACATCAGACATGGCCTACATGCTCCTCTCAGGTATGATTGAATTATACAATGCTGTAAAGATACACATTGGCATTGAGGCCCAGGGCCTCCCTCAGGACCCCATTAACAAACCCCTGGAAGATGGCGGGAGCATTCATCACACCAAAGGGCATCACCCTGTACTCATAATGCCCTGAAAGGGTGATGAAGGCCTTCTTCCACTCATCCTCTTGCCGAATGTGGATGAGGTTGTAGACGCTGTGCAGGTTGAGCTTGGTGAAAATAGCGGCCTTCTGCAGAGCCTCAAACGCAGTGTTCATCATCGACAAGGGGTAGCGGTCCTTCACCGTGATGGCATTGAGGCCCTAGTAGTCAATGCAGGGGCGGAGTGACCCGTCCTTCTTCCCCACAAATAAGAGCCCTGACCCTGCCGGAGAGGTTGACAGCTGAATGAAGCCATTAGGCAGCGCCTCCCAGATGCACTCCACAGCCGCCTCCTTAGGGGCGGACAGGGAGAAAAACCTGCCTCTGGGAGGGGTTGTCCCAGGCAGGAGGTTGATGGCACAGTCGCACTCCCTGTGTGTACCTGTCTGTGGCCTGACCTTGACAGGGTGACCCTGAGGGACATGTCTGTATTGGGAGAGGGTGGTGCCCCATGTGGGTGCAAGCCACCTAGCTGCATGAGGTCCTGGTTATCCAGGCCTTGGGGAGCCTCTGTGAGGTCAAAGGGACTGGGGAGGCCATGTGCTTTTTATCCAGCTCCTTCCTATCTCCACCACTCCTCCACTACACACACTTGAAGATCATTTCACTGGACACGTTATTGCCCTATGAGTATGAGCAAGTGGTGTTTCCTTTATTTTGTTACACCCACTTTGAGCTTTGGTGTTTTGTATTATAAGTTAGCACTTGCTAGGTGCTGAATACAGGATCCGGTGTGTGGTTACCCACAGCTACTCCTCAGGCCCGTACCTCTCTCATTGAATCAGATACTGGCTACTGCCCCGGACCCAATGCCCATCAAGGAACCACCAAACTGTGAATACTGGGGCACCCCACACCCCACAAAAGGGGACACCCACTTCGCTCTGTTATTCCTTGAATAGTGAAGGCACCCAAACTGGCACTCAAACCAGACCTACCGGTTAGAGTATTGTCAGCGTATTCTGCAATTGATTGGCCCAAGACAATGAACTGCCCGCTGTCAGGCAACAAAGACGTTGGCCAAAGTCTTGGTTGACGTATTAGTTTTGTCTGTTAGACTTGGGGTGGAAGGCCCATTCAAGAATCCACTTCCTCCAAAAAGACAGGATAATCCAAACTGCTGTTTGGTGCATAAACACAGATGACAGTCCAAGTTTCCTCCCTGCTATTTCAATTTGAACTGAGGTGATCCCTTTGTCCACCATCTATATGGCCATCTTCCAGTGGCTTGTGAGTATCCCCACACAGGCCTGGCACCTCCTACCCTGTGCAGCTCCTGAGTAGGAGAGGACCCTACACCCTACAGAAAAATGGAAGTGAACCAATCTGTATCTGTCAAAGTACGGATAAGGGTGTGGCCCCAAGCGCAGGGGGTGCAACCTGCTTCAGCTGGTATAAAGGTTTATCCGCCTGCAGGTGGGTTTCCTGGATGTGGATACACGGCAAAAAAACGTGTATGAGGGGTGAACTGTTTGGAAGGGATGTGTATTTTGTGAACTTGTCTGAGACAAGAATCAAACCCCCAACCTTCTACAAAGGTGTAGCAGTTGACATCTGCTCAGTGGAGGCTTGTATAGCCATTGCATTAGGTGCAGCTCGTTGGGTAATCAGCCTGGCATTCTAGGGTTGGAATTCTGGGCTGTAGTTGCCTCTGGGAGGTGCCACCACTGCTGCCTTCTGCTGGCAGCAGGCAGCACTGCCCGAACCCCTACAGTTTCTGGTTGGCCTCTCTTTGCCTCATGCACCTTCTCCGGCTCCTTTATCCCCCCTAAGTGAGGTTACGTTCCATGTGCCAAGAGCCAAGTTTCCACTGCCGTGGTCCACGCAGCCAAGTGCCTGGGTCACCAGGTGCTCACTGAACAACTCCAGGCCTGGCTTCGGTAACCCTCTCCGAGGCAGAGTATACAATATGCTGTTTCTTTTTTTTTTTTTAATTTGGATCATATAAGTCTGGGTCTTCACTTCAGACCTGTTCACCCTGGGAGGTCCTACCAGGAGCACATGACATACCTCTGAAGATCCCTAGACCACACAAGGCCCTCCGCCACAGCGAAACCCTAATCCAGGAAGGGAATACTGTGATGTGTGTCTTTGATGGATCACCACACAGGCTGAAAACAAATAAATAAATGAATGGGATTCTTTAAATTACCAACTGTTCTATGCACATTAGGTGACTATAGGACTTTGAAGCTCATTTTAAATTGATGGTAGTTGGTAGTGGTTTGTACCTAAAGATTTGTAAAAGTTTTGTGACTAGCCAGTGCTAAGGCTGTCAGATCCCATCTGAAATATGACTGGCCAACACCAATATTTTGGATAATGCTGCTGGTCGATGATGTTTTGCTTATGACTTCAGTGCCATAGAAACGGATCCAGAAACTGTTCTCACCTATTGACCAAGTATCATGTCTGTAAGACTCACGGTTTGACCTGCATGCCTCATTTTAACAGAGAGGAAGAACAAGAAGTTAATGAGTGCTTGGACCCCTAAATATCTACATGAGACACACATACCATTATGGGTAGTCAGTCCTGGTTCTGGAGATTAACCAGAGTTCAGATCCAGGACACCTGGCCTTATTATTTGGATGTCTATGAAGCCCTTCATCACCTGGATCAGGTGTGCTAGGTTCAGGATGGAGCTGACCTCTGCATGGTGGTAGGCATATAGGACCAGGCACCTCTGCTATATGTTATTATGTAAGACCTTAGGCATCTCATATAATATCATTATGTACAATGTAAATAAACTAAAATAATTCTAAGATCTTTATGAATTTGGCTATGCTCATTATGAGGTGTTGTCCTTCACTGAACGCACTGGTGTGTCTAGTTAAGAGTGTGTACTGATAGAGTCTAACTGTCTCTCTCAAAAGAAGGCCTGGATATGGTTTGTAGCAGCAGCTCTGTCAGTGGAGATCCTGGACTTCCAGATCCTAGGCTCCCGTATCTGGGCTCCAACAGATGCACGAAACATCCTGGATGTGTTCAAACTGTATAACGGTGTAATCAGAGAGTGTGGGCACTAGCCCGGCCTGACCGCCTCCCACCCACTGAAAGCATGTGGTGTATTATGAAGTACAAAGACATGCCCCATAGACTTTAGTAGCTAAAGAGTTTAGAATTTTGGATAGATGAGTGTTGGAGCCAGGTATTTAGAGGTAATGTAATTTTTTTTGATTTATCAATATCAGTAAGCACATCTATATTCAGGTTTAGGAATGATCTTGTTCACTAACACTCAGCCATTGTGGTTGTTTGCTTGGAGTGTACACTACACACTGCTAGGGTTTGCTGAAAGTGCTTGTGACTTGTTTGAGGTGGGCATCACAGTGATGGAAATCAATTTAATATG
>JAMWET010000348.1:0-33863 GCA_024036415.1 Prochilodus magdalenae | reverse complement strand
GTCCATCGCACATCAGCATACGACGAAAGGCCACTTCCCGTTTGATAACCTAGTATAAAAAACGCTCATAACATTATTAGACAGATTCCCTTGGAAATTAATGCTACTTTTACAATCATTTTATTCTTCCTTATATAAGTTAGACATGTCCTATCAAATAAAACTAAAAGAACGAATTTCTTCGGCACCTTTCAATCCTGTCATCGATACTACACACTGCCAGGCTAATTGGACTCCCCACTGTCTCTTGAAGAAGTGTTCAAATGCAATTAAAGCTATGCAAAATCAACAAAGCCCCAGGCCCTGACGGGTCCGATTGAATTTTTCAAAACATTATTGGTAAATGGCTCACTACTTTTATCCGTATTAGCAATGATCCCTTAGAACGTGGCTTTGCACACCATCCTTGGGACAAGCCACTATTGCTCTACTTCTTAAAAGGGATTTAAAGGACCCCAAACTCCTGCGCTGTCTAAGGACCATTATCTCTGCTCAAATGCTGATGTAAAGGGTTTGCGTTGCTAGGTCAATTTGCATCCCGTCTAGAGACATGTGTTCACTCATATTATATCTGAAGAGCAAAACGGCCTTCATACACAAAGGTCGTCAATTGTTTTTGTAAAACCCGTACACTTTCAAATATTAATTTATTCAAAAGAGTTCGACAAACTCCTGAGAACTTGTCATCTCTCTTGGATGCTGAAAAGGACCTTCGATAGAGTAGAGTGGGGTACCTGATTTGCGGTCCCTTAAAGAGATTCGGATTTGGCGACAAATTATATTTCTTGGATTCGCCTCCTCTATGAGCAATCCCCTGATGGCCAGTGTCCACACTAACGATGTGTATTTGACGACGATTTGCTCTGGACGTGGAAAGCGCCAAGGTTGGTCCGTTGGTCAGCTTCGCTTTTTACTATTGCTATGAGCCTCTATCAAATTACATTAAAACTTTCCCCCTTATTCAAAGGAATCATTTCGTAATGGGATTGAATATAAATTATCACTGTATGCAGATGATTTGCGTTCTATTATATTATAACGGAATACCACCCTTTCTATCCCTGCTGTTTTTGGGTATTCTGGAGTAACTTCAGGCACCTTTTCTGGTTAGAAATTAAAATTTGGGGAAAAGTGAGTTTTTCCCATCATATTGCCAAGCACGTCATCTTCAGCAGTCAGATTTACCATTTCAGTTTCAGTCCTTCTGGGTTTAAATATTTGGGGTATTAACGTGACTCGCTCTTTGTCCAGCCTTGCAGCCGCTAATTTCACTCCCCTTTATATCAAAGATACATCTGATATTTGAAGATGGGGTAACCTTCCACTTTCATTAATTGGCAAGATTAATGCGGTTTAAAATGAAGTATTTTACCAAAATTTCTATTTTTATTCCAGTCAGTTCCTATGTTTTTGCCAAACAGCATTTTTTTGATTCACTAGACAAATGATCATTTGTTCCTTTATTTGGGGTGGGAAACCCACCTAGGGTTCGCAAAACTTTACTGCAAAGATGCAGATGTATGGAGACTTGCATTACCTAATTTTCGAATTTTTTTGTAACTATTGGGCTACTCACATCCACAAACTTTGCTATTGGTTGAGGATCTCCTGGATCCTCTTGGTGTAAATTGGAGTTATCATCCTGTAGGGGGTCTTCTATATCGCTCTACTTTATTCCTCCCTTACCTACAAAGACCATCTCTATATACGGATAATCAAGTGGTTCTTAACACACTTAAGATCTGGTACCAATTTAGACGGCATTTTAAATTTGTAGCTGCCTCTCCCTTTGAGTCCTTTGAATAAACAATCATTTTATTTCACTCCGTCACTCTCAGACCCACATTTTCAGTGTGGTATGACAAGGGAGGTATTACTCAATTCAAACATTTATATGTAGATGGTGTATTTGATAATTTTACCAATTTGTCATTCTCGTTACGGATCTCCCTGTTACTTCATCTGTTTCGTTTCGCTATTTTCAAGCTCGTAGTTTTGTCACTAAGTGTTTTTCCCTGATTTCCCCTCTTTACCTCCGAAACAGCGGTGGGAAAACCAGGGTTTTTCATTTGTTCCTCATCACAGAGGAATTATTTCAAAGCTGTACGACATCATCTTGGCGTTTAGCAATCATTCTAATGCTAAACTTAAGTGTGCATGGGAGGGTGAATTGGGAATACAAATAAATGAGGACTCCTGGGAACAGGCCATAGAAAGGATTCGATCTACCACCTCCTGTGCCCGCCTAGGACTTATCCAGTTTAAGGTCTTACACAGAGTTCATTTTTCTAAGTCTACACTATCTATACTGTATCCAGAAGTTGAAGACAAATGTGATAAGTGCCATGGCTCCCCTTGTCACCTTAGCCACATGTTTTTTCTTTGTCCCGAGCTGAACAGTTTCTGGGAAGGTTATTTTACTACTATGTCCACTGTTCTTGGGGTAAATCTACAACCTTGTCCTCTGACCGCCATATTTGGTATTTCAGATCCCTCACTAGCACTTACATCTACACAACAAGACATTATAGCCTTCTCATCACTACTAGCAAGACGTTCTTTATTGTTGCACTGGAAGTCCACTAAATGTCCTTCAATTTCCAGGTGGCTTAAAGACATCATGTTTTTTTTAAAACTGGAAAAAATTAAATACACGTTGAGAGGATGTACAGACAAATTTTCAGCCCTTTATTTCTTACTTCACTAATTTAGAGGTTCTACACAACTGAAAGTGTGCTTGTTTTTGGTTTTCTTTTTTTTTTCTATTTGTATTAATAGTCAGTAATATGTGTGTTGGGCATGGAGCGCTGAGTGGGCACGGGCGGGGGGTGTGGGGGGGGGGTGGGGGGTTTCAATGTTCTTACACGGTAACCTGTGATTTAAATAGTTTTTTCTGCATCCTTAGCAGAATGGTGTATCATGATAATTATTATTATTATTATTTTATGTGTGGTTATGTGACCGTGTATATAAATGTAAAAGTGGAATAGGCTAATTGTATTTTTTGTTATTTAAACTATTGTATTGTATTCATTCCAATAAAAATATTTTGCAAAAAAAAAAAAAAACTAAATGTAGATTACTGTCCTCACTAGTACACTAGGCTGGAAGTAAAAACTCAGGGAAAGACAAAAACATCAACATTTCACATGGGGTAAATGGAACTAGTTTAGACTAAAACATATGACTGCTGTTGTGTACTTGCCTGTGCTTTGAGCCATCGTATGTAGGAACACAGTGGTGATCTGTGGTGATCTGTGAGGTTCTGTGGTGATCTGTGATATGATATAGAAACAGAGCATTAGTTTCTTTAGCTGGTACGTATGAGTGAAAAAGCCAGTAGAGGAAATAATAAATACAGAGAGGAACTTACTTGCAGAGTTCGTGCTTCGTGGTGATGTGGCGTTACTGGACCCTCACTGCCGTGTTTTATACCATGATCCTCCACTTCCTTGGAAAAGTACGTGCAGCATCAGAGCACTGACAGTACTTCCCCACTTCCAGCTTCAGGCTGCTTACTGAGGTTATTTGGAAAAGCTCTATCCCAAATAACAAGTTACAAAAATAAGGCCTTTTCCAAAAACATGTTGTTTCCTAGCAAGCAGGTCATTGTTGGGAGGTAGCAGCGATCCCTGTACTCTGTGTTAAGCGCAAGATCTAACATCACTTTAAATACTTGTCCATTCACTTATAGCGAGACCCAGTTCAGGCAAAGTTACTGAGGCGGAACTAGCCGTATCTCCTCTCTTAGAGCTGCAGCTATATACTATATTATTCACCTACACAGATTATAGATGGTGTCATCAGAACAAGGGTATTTTGCTCTGTAGGCATGTTTGGTCAAGTGGGTCATAGTGACAAATATTTTATTTTCTCAGTTAAGTTCGATTAAGTTCAGCAAATTCAATTCAATTTTCAACTCAGCTTTAGCAGAAAGCTACAGCAGCTCTCCCTCGCTGATGTCCGCAGGCAGCAGGACTGGTAGATGTCCTCAGGCAGCAGGACTAGTAGATGTCCTCAGGCAGCGGGACTGGTAGACGTCCTCAGATGGCAGGACTGGTAGATGTCATCAGGCGGCAGGACTGGTAGATGTCCGCAGGCGGTGGGACTGATAGATGTCCTCAGGTGGCGGGACTGGTAAATGTCCTCAGGCAGCGGGACTGGTAGACGTCCTCAGATGGCAGGACTGGTAGACGTCCTCAGGCAGCAGTACTGGTAGACGTCCTCAGGCAGCAGGACTGGTAGATGTCCTCAGGCAGCGGGACTGGTAGACGTCGTCAGGCGGCAGGACTGGTAGATGTCCTCAGGCGGCGGGACTGGTAGACGTCCTCAGATGGCAGGACTGGTAGACGTCCTCAGGCGGCGGGACTGGTAGATGTCCTCAGGCGGCAGGATTGGTAGATGTCCTCCGCCTGCGGGACTGGTAGATGTCTTCAGGTGGCGGGACTGGTAGATGTCCTCAGGCGGCGGGACTGGTAGACGTCCTCAGGCAGCGGGACTGGTAGACGTCCTCAGGCAGCGGGACTGGTAGACGTCCTCAGGCAGCGGGACTGGTAGACGTCCTCAGGCAGCGGGACTGGTGGATGTCCTGTAAGTGTGGAAGTTAGTTGCAGATAGATAGATAGATAGATAGATAGATAGACATGGATAATGGACATTTTTAATAGGTGCGGGTTTTGTGAGCAGCGCCAGTGTGTGGTGTCTGTCTCTAGGCAACCGTTACAGCACCACAAGCTTTAAGGAGGGAATCGTTTGATCATTACTGTTAGATTTAGCGTTCATGGCCCATGTGTGGGACATGTGTATTGGACATTTATGGTATTACGGAACAAATCGTGTCCAGCAACATTTAATTGCCAAATAAAGGACGATTCCGTATTTTAGCTGGGGTGGTTCAGCTCAGGTGGGGTATCAGTGCTGCTTGGGTTCAGGCTTTACTTTCAGGCCACTGCAGACCTCTGCTGTGAATGGCACCTACAGAGAAGCAGGTGAAGTTTAGCTTTGCAGCAAATGGGCATAGTCCTCAAGGGGGCATTCATCCTCTATAGTTAATCAGCCTTTCAGGAAAACTGATACAGTCATATGTAAAAGTGGAGTTATCCTCAGTTCCAGTTACAATTAGTCAAATGCAGTACATCTGGTCCACTTCTGGCACAGATACGACTGCCTACTGCATATGAGCCAAAAGTAGATCACATATATAAAAACTCATGTGGCCCACATGGTCCCAAACAGATCTGGTCTACTTCTGGCAGAGATTTTGGCTGACGTGTGGCCCTAATCTGCTGCATATGTGGCCCCCAGGTTGCAGCCGGGAGCGGTCCACCCATGTGTCTTCAATCTGTGCGGCAAGTGGACCCAATATATGGGCCTTTACAATTTTGCTATCTGGGGATAGCTGACCCGGGTATAGACGACACACGAACAGCAAGTAGGAGCCTTTGGAAAAACTGAAATGCTTTTGAATGCTTTATTGAAAGGTAGAATTGAATATTCCAGTAAAAGATTAGAAGCAGGCTATTACACTGATATCTGGCATTGATAATGCATATTAAGAGCGATAAACAGTCACGTTTATTCACAACATAACATTACCGCCAAGGGAAAGTGCATAAGCAAACAGAGCTAACTATGCTGCTGAAAGGTTTAATCTTAAAGGGAAACTCATGATGACATCATATATATTCATCGTTTAAAGGAGAAATAACTATGGGTATCTAGAAATAACTAGCCCACCTGATATTTCAACCTCACTTCCTAAGGCACACCACGTTAATAATTTCGTCACTGTCATTGGATGGTTTTGTTCTGGTTGTGCCCCCCACCAGACACTTTAATCGCCTTCAGCCTTCCTTTCACTTTCTCGTATTCTTTCTTCCACACGTCCTCCGAGAGGGAGGCCGGGTCCATCTCCAGGAAATTGTAGGCCTCTTTGGACTGCACTCTGAATAGCTGGGCAGCTTTGTCACAGGGACCACCCCCCCCAAAAACGTTCCCAGATCTGCCAAACAAAACAAAAAGCTATGAATTATGAACTTTAAAAATGCAGAGTGATTACATTTAAACAATACCACAGCTGGTTGGTTGCCGGGGTGTTGCTTAACCACTGCCATGAAATCCCAAGTAGTTGCTTGGGTGTTGCAACGTGGTAGCTTGGGGGTTGTTAAGTCATTGGCATTGCTAAGTGGTTTTAATGGTATGCAAGGTGCTTGCTAGGGTGTTGTTAGGTGGGTGCCAGGATGTACGAGCACACTATTCCCGAAATGACGTAACTTTCCAAAGAAATTAGAGCAGTGTTGATCTGGACTGCTGGATAAGTTAGCAGACAAACATCTGGCAGGAAAGTAATTAAAGAAGACTATAAAGCTGGTAACAGCATCTGAAGCATCACACAATCACTAATGACCAGTAAGTAACAAATGAGCTACCTTCAGGTATTTAATGCATTTCCAATACTACGCTTTCCTGCAGACACCAGTTACCTCTGAGGCTGTCTGGATCGACTTCAGAAAGTCTTCGTGTAGATCTGGGTCATCAATGAGTTCTTCATCCACAAAGGTCTTGTCTCTGATGTTGGTCACGATGATGTACACCTTCTCCCAAAAGGCTTTAAGCTGGATGAGAACGTTCTGAATTTGAGACAGGTAGCGCTGGACGTCTCCCAGGAGGGCTGAATCAGGAACCAGACCTTAGAGAAATCAGGGATAGACAGCACGCTTGAGAAAACGTGAAACGTGCTCTGTGATGTCACTGGACTAATAAAACACTAATAATGTCCACTTAGTATTTCATAGAAGTGTTCTGTATCTCCAACTGTGTGTGTGTTAGTCATCATAGCAGCGTTCAGTTGTCTCAAGGGCACACTGCCACCACCTTTCCACCTAAAAGGCACCATGGTCGCCATGCAGCTGATCCAGTAACCAGCACATTTTTTAAAGCGGAACTAAAAATCGCTATGTACGCACATCAGACAAAAAAACGAGTCACCTTGCGTGTTGAAGGTGGTAGTGATTCATTTTAGAGCAAATTACTAACTGTGAAGGTGAGGGGAACCAGATGTGATGCCTGCATAACAAAGACAGTCATTTTTATATATAACGTTGAAGTTAAAATACATTTATCACATGCTCCCAGAAGGAGGTGTGGGACTGCAGTGCTATTGGGAAGATAAAGGTGACCAGGATCAATAACTGATGATAAATTTAGACTGATATGATCAATATTTATTGAACTACACATACAGAGGTAGCGTCTCTCAGTATGGCGTCAGGGTGTCCTCGGTATGGAGCTGTAGAGGTTCCTAATGGAGTCCTGTGATACTCCATCCCATGCAGCTTGAACATCCTCACACAGTTCCTGCAGAAGGTGCGGTAGGGGTGGAGGTGGAGGGACACCAGGTCTTCTTGACGTGTGACGACAAACCGTTCATCTTGGTGCTGACCACGGTGCCTCCACACACGGATTCGTTGGGAGTCTCCACCGAGACTAAAGCGGGACTCGTCACTGAAGATGACCCGCTGCCATTCTGAGTCACTCCATGACAGTCTGGTACGACACCACTGCAGTTTTTGGTGACGGTGACGTGGTGTTAAGGACAGTCGTGGTAACGGTCTGTGTGCATGTAGTCCTGCGTGGTGCAGCCGTCTGCCAATGGTGCTGCACAAACAGGATGACTCATGGAGGACGATGGAGGATCGTTCGACAAAATGACAGAATGCTGGATAATCAATTTTACATCATCGTGCCACATGGCCATTTGCATCACTGGTTCTTCAAGGCTGATCAGACCATTTGGAAAACTTTGGAATGGCTTGAGATTTGGCGACTTGTCAGTGGAAAAGTGTGGCACTGCAAACATGCTAGCACAAGAATCTGCAGGTAAAGACACTCACCTTTATCGGTTTCCAGTTTGGACAGCTTCAATTCGTAATCAAGTATCACGACCTGTATGTCCCAGGCTTTCTGTTTCAGAGTAGTCTTTTCAGAAATGAGGCGGTCCACTTCAAGTTCAAGAGCCTTGAGTTTTGCATTTTCATCAGGGGATGTATTAAGCTCATAAACAGCCTGAATAATTGGTCCAATTATGGGCACACAGGCGGCAACAATAGCAAAGCGCTTGTTCATAGTAGTGACGTTTCTTATAAGGTCATACAGCTTCTGACTTTTTTCCTCAATTGACTTCGTTTTTTCTTCCAGCTCAGTGGTGTTCTCCTTTTGCTGCTTTCTATGGTTTTCTATTACTTCCCTCATTCCTTTAATTTCCTCGGACAGCTGGACAGACTTTTTTTCGTTCTCCCTCTTTTCTGTGATGATGTCACTGGTACTTGTGGCCACGTCTTCGTTAAGTTTATGGTATCTAAACATGAAATGGCAAAATTAGACACAAAATCATCAGAATCTGTAGTCCTCTGGCTTTGCATTTGTTGCAATAGACCTTCGTTTGTGCATGCGTACATCTCCATTCAAATATTTTATCCAAAAAATGCCTAGTCCACTCTGAGTACGGAGGGTAACCGTTCCGGTGGCTTTTCCACATGGATGTGGTTCGGCAACGCTTACCAACGGGTTTTCTCAGAATGGTTAACTAGCCATACTTAGAGCCACAGAACCATTCGGTGGTTTGGCGTAATGATGTAGCTATTCGCTGACTGGTCCCACGTTTATGTCTGTGTTTTGCTACCGCTCTCTCTGCTACATTACAAACCCATGAACAATCCAGTAAGTTCAGCTCGCTCACGCAGACATCAAATAAGGGACAGCAGTGCACATTTTCATTCTACCATTCGCTAAATGCTAAAGCTTCAATCTAAATTACCAGTTTCTAAACACTAAACAGCGCTGGTAAACCAGGAGAGAGCAGCTGCAGCCTAGCATTAGCCCAGCTAGCATTCTGCTAGCTCTGTTCACCACAGAACACATTTGATTCTGAGTACCAGAAGCTTTACTGATGCAAATTTAGATGATAAAGGCTCAACTCTGAGAATGTGAAGTCGAGTAGCTGGTGTTGCAGGAACAGAACAGAAACAGAAAGCAGGAATAAAACCTGTTCTGAGCTGGAGTGGGCTCCTCTCTCCAAGCTAACTTAGCTAGCTTAGCTAAAGAGATCCAACCAGCAGGTTCACTATGACTTAACTGGTGCTCTACCATCACAAGTTCAAGCGTAAAGTCGACTGATTAGTGCCGGAAGGACAGAAAGCCGAAATAAATCTTGTTCTGTTGTGTTTTAAGCCGTAGCCTGCTAGGCTAAGCTGATTCCATCGAACTGACGCTTAAAAACACCCATTTAGAGGAAAAAGGCTCTACTCTTAAATCACAAATTCGAAATTCTGTGATTGAAGTGACGGAATGGCACAAATATAATTGTTCAGTGATGCCTTGAGCTGTACCTTGCTGGGATATGCTAATGCTAACATAGTTAGCCAGCTACACGTGCAGCCCATCGCAGTACAGGCTTGGTAACTGATTTCAAATAGCCCCTGTTTAGAGAATAAATAGTCTTAAGGACAGGGCAGAAGGTCGGTGTCGGTGTGACAGGCAGAATCAGACTCCTTTTTTGTGGTGGGTGCTGTATGCGTAGCGTTTGGCCAGTTAGCAGTTAGCGAGTAGTTTATCCTGGAATTTCCTGGTTCTGATTTAGCTGCTCAACAGCTGGGAAAAGAAACCGGTACCCATGACTCCACACAGGAACGACACCGTACGGCCCTGAGAACCACTTGGCTCTACAGTGGATAAGAGGCCACTGCCGAAAGTCAGAACTATCGGAGAACTACCCCGTCCCTGCGTATGTTTCCAACCCACCCTGACATGCATATTTCAAGTGTGCTGAGAGGATCAGAGACAAGGGGAGATATATGTTCTCTTGCCAGTAATGCATTTGTAGTCCTACTGTCAAGCAGGATTA
Source organism: Prochilodus magdalenae (assembly GCA_024036415.1). Lineage (NCBI taxonomy): Eukaryota > Metazoa > Chordata > Actinopteri > Characiformes > Prochilodontidae > Prochilodus > Prochilodus magdalenae. Next base: position 23,962 of record JAMWET010000348.1, on the reverse strand, counting down.
TTGATGATTTTTCATAGGTCTCTACAATCAGAGCATCAAGGCTTCACGTCATTCATGCACCCTTCAAGCCGTTGTTGTTGTTACCTCTGTGTCATCTTATCCACTTCTTGAATTATATCGATGATCCAAGTTTTTGCTTTCTCCAGGTACCTCACAGCCAGCAGTGGCTTATTTTTTTCAACAGCAAGCTTCAGCTTGGGAAACAGACTTGAAGTTAAGTTCTGACTGGTGCCTGTACACTGCGAATAAAAATAGGAATGTGAATTATTTTGATTTTAGGAGAATGTATTTTCTTCTAAATGATAAACAGAATCAGCCAGAAGGCTCACCACACATGTGCGTGTAGAAAAGTGTGAGGTACCTTCAGCAGGACAGCCTCAGAGGATCTAAAGAGAAGTTGGGTTTCCAGCGCTCGCATCCTGATCTGCCTTTTACAGTTGGGAAATTTACCCAAACACAGGTAGGAGAGATTGTACAGCAGGGAGACCTGCTGAGAACATGGGAGCAGCTCCTCAACAAACCTTGGGCTCCAAACGTCCTTGCTATACACAAGTTCTGAGATCCCCACCAAGAAGACAGAAAGAAGGGTTAGATCAGAGAAACTGTAGAAGCAGTGGTCAAAACCGGAACAGCAGGACAATCTAGAAAAGTGCCATGTCCTGGAAAAAACATGGAATGGTTGCCCTGCTTAAATGGTTCCCACCCTGCTAGGGTGTGGTTGCTATGGGAGAAACGAGGGATGGAATAAAAATGACAAACAGACGAGTGCGGGTCAGACCAACATTGAATGTATGCTCAGGGGTCTGCCCTGAAATACTCTATCTGTCTATCGAGCATAAGTACAGTGTAGGCGTGTAGTTTTCCACCTCATTCATTCTTAAGGGGGAAAAAAAATCCAAATTATTTGGAGTTTCTATGACAACCGTAAGTTGGATCAAAAAGCTGCATACAAGCCCACCATTCCCAATCAGACGGAACATTTCGGAGTTGGAATGGTATCGATATTTCAAAAACTGCAAGACTAGACAAAAACCTCTCGAACAAGAAGAAGAAGACTATAAATCAGATAACAATAGAAACCATAACAGGTGCTGAACTAATGTTAAATGATTACAGGTATGCAGAGTAGCGTTAACCCATCCTCCAGCAGAAAAGCTCTGATACTGTAGTAGAAGTCAAATAGCTGAGCTGGAGTTACCACACCTCATTACAGCACTTACTCATTATTCAAGGTTCAAGAAGCTTTATTGCCATTTCAGTTACATACAAGTACATGGTAAATCGACACAACCTTTTGTTCAGAGTTGTGGTGAAGGTAACCTCCTCTAAAAGCTCCCTCACAGGAAGTTACTACATGACATGGTTATGATAACGCTGCCTGATGTCTGAGACACTCGATATAAACGCATATATTTTAAAATCATTTTAAGCCATTTAATCTTTTTCAAGTGGAGGGATACACACAAACTGTCATGAAGTAAAATAGTCCCCCAAAGAAAACGTATTATATCTAGGTTTTCCTGGTTTTCCGTTCATCAACATTCCACATAACACCCAGAAGACACCTGTAGGGTCACAGGTGGCTCAGATAGTAAATGAAATGTGTGTTGTAGACATGGAGAACCCTGGTTCCCCTCACCACCACCAGTGTAAAGAACATTAAACCACCATTAAAACGAAATGAAATATTGAAATTAATATTAATGAATAAAATGCTAAATGTAGATTACTGTCCTCACTAGTACACTAGGCTGGAAGTAAAAACTCAGGGAAAGACAAAAACATCAACATTTCACATGGGGTAAATGGAAGTAGTTTAGACTAAAACATATGACTGCTGTTGTGTACTTGCCTTTGCTTTGAGCCATCGTATGTAGGAACACAGTGGTGATCTGTGGTGATCTGTGAGGTTCTGTGGTGATCTGTGATATGATATAGAAACAGAGCATTAGTTTCTTTAGCTGGTACGTATGAGTGAAAAAGCCGGTAGAGGAAATAATAAATACAGAGAGGAACTTACTTGCAGAGTTCGTGCTTCGTGGTGATGTGCGTTACTGGACCTTACTGCCGTGTTTTATACCATGATCCTCCACTTCCTTGGAAAAGACGTGCAGCATCAGAGCACTGACAGTACTTCCCCCTTCCAGCTCAGGCTGCTTACTGAGGTTATTTGGAAAAGCTCTATCCCAAATAACAAGTTAGGAGTTATACGCCCTTATTCCAGAAACAAACAGAATCATGTTCAGCTTCTGTAGCTTTGTTGCTGTAAGTTCTGCTGACTGGGCCCTGAAGCAAGACACTAAACCATCCATTAAATTAGTTTATATTTGGATATTGATATTGTGAGTATCACAAGTGGGTTAAAGGAATACTGGGATGTGGGAAACGTTTACATTTCAGCTCATGAAACATTAAGGTGGACGGAGGCCTCACGGTTGGTGTAAATTGCCTCCTCTTCCAAATCTCCTTTTGTTGAATTTGTTGTCGTCGGGCCCCACTGCTAACAGTCATCCTTCACTGACTTGGCTACCCAGACAGCAAAACGTTTCTGGCCCAGATCTGGCCCACATTTCTCATTTTTATCAGGCCCACTTGCAGAACGGATTGACAGCACGTGGGCAGACCACTCCTGGTTGCAAGATGTGGGCCACATTCACATCAGATAAACTGTAGGCAACTCTGCTGTGTCTGTTCAGGGGTGGACCAGATCTGTTTTGAAACATGTGGGTCATATGAGACTCTGTATATGTGGGCTACTTTCGCTCACATGCAGTTTGCCAGTAGTCAGAACTCCCAGATCTGTTTTGTGGGCCACTTTTGGTTCACATTGGCTTTCATTATCAAAAGAATAACTGCACAAATAGCTGCAGAAGGAATCAACCCACAGGAATGAAACCTGGTGGGTACATTTGACATTGTGAGACATGCGAATGATTCAAGTTTCACACTTGGCCGCGCATGCGACAAAAGCAAGGACGGGTCTTATCACTGTACCTGGCTGACTACATGAGGTCGCCCTGGTGCGTGATTTTCATTCTGCCTTCATTCCTTTGCAAGTTTAAAAGGGGGCACATCGTAGGGCTCTGGAAGGCAGGATGGTCTTATTGACGTATTGCGTGCCGTACTGGTTGTGCAGATATTACAAACCGGATTCCAAAAAAGTTGGGACACTAAACAAATTGTGAATAAAAACTGAATGCAATGATGTGGAGGTGCCAACATCTAATATTTTATTCAGAATAGAACACAAATCACAGATCAAAAGTTTAAACTGAGAGAATGTATCATTTTAAGGGAAAAATATGTTGTTTCAAAATTTCATGGCGTCAACAAATCCCAAAAAAGTTGGGCCAAGGCCATTTTTACCACTTTGTGGCATCCCCCCTTCTTCTTACAACACTCAACAGATGTCTGGGGACAGAGGAGACCAATTTACAGGAAGTGCTTGTTGCAGACCCTTGTCAGTCAAACTGTTTAGTGGTGGTAGAGTGGGTGGAGTTTGGGATGGTGACGATGCTAAAGCATGTTTTGTCCATTTTGTAGCGCGTGTTTTTAAAGATCAGAAGGAAGAAAGAGACGAAGAGGCGATTCTAAACCACGTGGAGTTGGTTATAAACCACTGGTTCTCCACCATAGCTAGCGTTACAGCCCACTTTCCTTAACATTTCCAACTCCAAATAGTGCCCTCTGCGCCCTTTTGCCCTTCGCGTTCTTCGACGGGGAGGGGATGCTCTGGGCGTCCGGGGTGAGTGTGGGGGCGCCTCCACGTGGCACGCCGGAGTTGCGGACCACTCCCATAACAGAAGAGTCGTAGAGCCGCCTGGGAGCTGTGCTAACCGCTCTTTCTCTCTCTGCCCACAGGTGCAGGGAGAGAGCTGGTCTCGATGGGAAAAACAGGATGTCTCTTACTGGTTTCGCGTGATGGTTGGATGGGTCTTGACAGGCGAAGGGCGTTGGAACTTTCCCGTTCTCCCGCAACTTGTACAATCTCCGGGTTGGGCCATGACCGGGGGAAGTCTGCATTTCGGTCGCCTGTGGTCACTTGGATGATATGTTTTTATGTTGGCAGGTTTAGGGTGCAAAAGGTTGAGAAGCAGATGGGCCAACGGTGCTGTAGGGGGCAATGTCAAAACCTCCGCAAAGACTCTACCAGGACTCTCCTCACATAGTCAAATGCCTTGTCATCTAATTAGTGACGCACATGAACAGATGACCGAGATTCTCACTGTCCCTACCTACTATCTAGCGAAACCACAGCCAAGGGAACGGGCTTTTTCAGAATCAGCGGGGAAAGAAGACCCTGTTGAGCTTGACTCTAGTCTGGCACTGTGAAGAGACATGAGAGGTGTAGAATAAGTGGGAGGCCCCGCTCGTCGGGTGCCGCCAGTGAAATACCACTAGTCTTATCGTTTCTTCACTAACTCGGTGAGGCGGGGAGGCGTGCCCCCGGCGGGCTCTCGCTTCTGGTGTCGAGCGCTCCGGTGACATTTGGTTTGTGTGCTTGGCTGAGGAGCCAATGGTGCGAAGCTACCATCTGTGGGATTATGACTGAACGCCTCTAAGTCAGAATCCTGCCTAAACGTAACGATACCACAGCGCTGTAGATCTTCTGTTGGCCAGGCGTAGCCGGGAACCCCCTCCCCGGGGGACACCGGTGAGCAGAGCCGTGCGTGACTGGGCTCAGGGTGCAGCACTTTTTTTTTTTTTTCTATCCGATTGTTGTACTGCAAGTTTGTGTTGAACCTGGTGCTAAATGACTCATAAACGACCTGATTCTGGGTCAGGGTGTTGTGAGTGGCAGAGCAGCTCCAACGCAGTGATACATTGAAAGTCATCCCTCAATCCAGCCTTTTGTCCACTCCGAAAAGTGGGGGGATCCGCGCAGAGTGGCAGAGTGGTTCCAAAAAGTCCCCCACATTCTTTTTTAAGAGATTCTGGTTCTCCCAGTGGCCTGGCCCAGGGGGAGTGCTTAAGTAAGTGGCTGGCTGGACGGACGGATGGTGGTGCATGATCAGGTGTCCTAAGGAAATAAAGCCCCATGGGAGAGAGGGGCAAAGTGCATGCTGGCAAAAGGTGCACTGTGGGCCTGATTCGGGCAGCTGACAGGGGCCTGCACAGATAAATGACTAAAGCCTTAATTCCGGTCTCCCAGTGGCCAGAGTCGGTGGGATGGAAACGCTTAATCCGAGGGCGAGTGCTTAAGAGTGGGCCCTAAAAGTTTGAACGGTGCACATGGTGCCTGGTCAGTGATGAAGAGATGGACATGGTGCATGATGGCTGGGCAAGGAGTAGTGAGTGAGAGAGCCTGGAAAGGGCAGATCCAGGGCTCACAAGGGGCAAGTGCATGCTGGCAAAGGTGCACTGTGAGCGGGCATAGGATTTCCAGATGGTCCCTTGGCTGAAAAGGAGCTGAAATATTTTTAAAATATACCTGTAATCATTTAACATTAGTTCAGCACCTGTTATGGTTTCTATTGTTATCCGATTTATAGTCTTCTTCCTCTTCTTGTTCAGTAGTTTTTTGTCTAGTCTTGCAGTTTTTGAAATATCGATACCATTCCAACTCTGAAATGTTCAGTCTGATTGGGAATGGTGGGCTTGTATGCAGCTTTTTGATCCAACTTACGGTTGTCATAGAAACTCCAAATAATTTGGATTTTTTTCCCCCTTAAGAATGAATGAGGTGGAAAACTACACGCCTATGAACTGTACTTATGCTCGATAGACAGAGTATTTCAGGGCAGACCCCTGAGCATACATTCAATGTTGGTCTGACCCGCACTCGTCTGTTTGTCATTTTTATTCCATCCCTCGTTCCTCCCATAGAGTCCCATTCATTTAACTGGTCAGCTTGTTTTAAAATTAGAAAATTTCAGCATAATTAAATGAACTCGCTCAGAGTGGTTAGATGTGAATGTGGTGATATGTACCAGATACCTGAAAACTCTTAAGTCTTATTTTCTTTTAGAAAAATAGTTGCACAAATAACTGCATCCAGAGGGAATCAACTGACAGGAATGAAACTTGGTGGGTAGGTTTGACATTGTGAGACGTGCAAAGGATTCAAGTTCAAGCCGCGCATGTGACTTTGCTGTAGCTGACTGACATAACAATCATAACTGCAGACATCCAGCGAGCAGTGGTGTCCTCCATGAGTCCTCCTGTTAGTGCAGCACCATCGGCAGACGGCTGCACCACGCAGGACTACATGCACACAGACCGTTACCACGACTGTCCTTAACACCACGTCACCGTCACCAAAGACTGCAGTGGTGTCGTACCAGACTGTCATGGAGTGACTCAGAATGGCAGCGGGTCACCTTCAGTGACGAGTCCCGCTTTAGTCTTGGTGGAGACGCCCAACGAATCCGTGTGTGGAGGCACCGTGGTCAGCACCAAGATGAACGGTTTGTCGTCACACGTCAAGAAGACCTGGTGTCCCTCCACCTCCACCCCTACCGCACCTTCTGCAGGAACTGTGTGAGGATGTTCAAGCTGCATGGGATGGAGTATCACAGGACTCCATTAGGAACCTCTACAGCTCCATACCGAGGACACCCTGACGCCATACTGAGAGACAGACTTCTGTATGTGTAGCTCAATAAATATTGATCATATCAGTCTAAATTTATCATCAGTTATTGATCCTGGTCACCTTTATCTTCCTTCCCAATAGCACTGCAGTCCCACACCTCCTTCTGGGAGCAGATGATAAATGTATTTTAACTTCAACGTTATATATATCAAAATTACTGTCTTTAAAACATTTGCTGGTTACTGGATCAGCTGCATGGCGACCATGGTGCCTTTTAGGTGGAAAGGTGGTGGCAGTGTGCCCTTGAGACAACTGAACGCTGCTATGATGACTAACACGCACACAGTTGGAGATACAGAACACTTCTATGAAATACTAAGTGGACATTATTAGTGTTTTATTAGTCCAGTGACATCACAGAGCACGTTTCACGTTTTCTCAAGCGTGCTGTCTATCCCTGATTTCTCTAAGGTCTGGTTCCTGATTCAGCCCTCCTGGAAGACGTCCAGCGCTACCTGTCTCAAATTCAAAATGTTCTCATCCAGCTTAAAGTCTTTTGGGAGAAGGTGTACAACACTGTGACCAACATCAGAGACAAGACCTTTGTGGATGAAGAACTCATTGATGACCCAGATCTACACGAAGACTTTCTGAAGTCGATCCAGACAGCCACAGAGGTAACTGGTGTCTGCAGGAAAGCGTAGTATTGGAAATGCATTAAATACCTGAAGGTAGCTCATTTGTTACTTACTGGTCATTAGTGATTGTGTGATGCTTCAGATGCTGTTACCAGCTTTATAGTCTTCTTTAATTACTTTCCTGCCAGATGTTTGTCTGCTAACTTATCCAGCAGTCCAGATCAACACTGCTCTAATTTCTTTGGAAAGTTACGTCATTTCGGGAATAGTGTGCTCGTACATCCTGGCACCCACCTAACAACACCCTAGCAAGCACCTTGCATACCATTAAAACCACTTAGCAATGCCAATGACTTAACAACCCCCAAGCTACCACGTTGCAACACCCAAGCAACTACTTGGGATTTCATGGCAGTGGTTAAGCAACACCCCGGCAACCAACCAACTGTGGTATTGATTAAATGTAATCACTCTGCATTTTTAAAGTTCATAATTCATAGCTTTTTGTTTTGTTTGGCAGATCTGGGAACGTTTTGGTGTCTCCTGTGACAAAGCTGCCCAGCTATTCAGAGTGCAGTCCAAAGAGGCCTACAATTTCCTGGAGATCGACCCGGTCTCCCTCTCGGAGGACGTGTGGAAGAAAGAATACGAGAAAGTGAAAGGAAGGCTGAAGGCGATTAAAGTGTCTGGTGGGGGGCACAACCACAACAAAACCATCCAATGACAGTGACGAAATTATTAACGTGGTGTGCCTTAGGAAGTGAGGTTGAAATATCAGGTGGGCTAGTTATTCTAGATACTCATAGTTATTTCTCCTTTAAACATGAATATATATGATGTCATCATGAGTTTCCCTTTAGATTAACCTTTCCAGCATAGTTAGCTCTGTTTGCTTATGCACTTTCCCTTGGCGGTAATGTTATGTTGTGAATAAACGTGACTGTTTATCGCTCTTAATATGCATTATCAATGCCAGATATCAGTGTAATAGCCTGCTTCTAATCTTTTACTGGAATATTCAATTCTACCTTTCAATAAAGCATTCAAAAGCATTTCAGTTTTTCCAAAGGCTCCTACTTGCTGTTCGTGTGTCGTCTATACCCGGGTCAGCTATCCCCAGATAGCAAAATTGTAATGGCCCATATATTGGGTCCACTTGCCGCACAGATTGAAGACACATGGGTGGACCGCTCCCGGCTGCAACCTGTGGGCCACATATGCAGCAGATTAGGGCCACACGTCAGCCAAAATCTCTGCCAGAAGTAGACCAGATCTGTTTGGGACCATGTGGGCCACATGAGTTTTTATATATGTGATCTACTTTTGGCTCATATGCAGTAGGCAGTCGTATCTGTGCCAGAAGTGGACCAGATGTACTGCATTTGACTAATTGTAACTGGAACTGAGGATAACTCAACTTTTACATATGACTGTATCAGTTTTATCTATCTATGTATCTATCTCTCTATCTCTCTATCTATATATCTAGTATATGCAACTAACTTCCAGACTTACAGGACATCTACCAGTCCCGCCACCTGCGGACGTCTACCAGTCCCGCCACCAGAGGACAATTACCAGTCCCACCACCTGAGGACATCTACCAGTCCCGCCGCCTGCGGACGTTTACCAGTCCTGCCGCTTGAGGACGTCTACCAGTCCTGCCACCTGAGGACGTTTACCAGTCCTGCCGCTTGAGGACGTCTACCAGTCCTGCCACCTGAGGACGTCTACCAGTCCTGCCTCCTGAGGACATCTACCAGTCCTGCCGCCTGAGGACATCTACCAGTCCCAAATCCATAAGATCCGGTTGGACAGTAGCCATCCAGCACAAAGCCTGTTCACCTTACTGCCATCAGGCAGGAGGTACCGCAGCATCCAGACCAGAACAAACCAGCTAATGAACAGTTTCGACCCACAGGCCATCAGGCTTCTGAACAAGCTGTGAGCGTTTCACCAATACCACTTTACTCTGACACTTTATTATTATTAATATATCATATCACTGCCATGGACAATATCACAGAGTCACTTTAAAACTACATACATATACATATTTGCTGTCTCTCTCAGATGTCTAATATCTTGTCCACGTCACTATTTCTACACAGAACTTCCTGTCTCTGTATATTCTGTATGTTGTGTATATTTAATATCTCTCTTTTATTTAATATGTTTAATTAGTATGTATATTAAAGCTGCCCTGCTGTAGACTATTAACCTGAGCCTCACCACAAGCATTTCAGTGCATCAATATCCTGACATGTTGTGCAATGACAAATAAAGTTTAAATGTGAACTTTCCCTATAAGCTGTTTTAACGTGAGCCATTTTGGTCAGTGTACCAGTGCCAGCGGGCCAGCAGTGCCGACAGTGGGACGGTGGTGCCCACATGCCCATGCTATCTGGGTAGTTATTAAGAAGACAGCGAGGGAGAGCTGCTGTAGCTTTCTGCTAAAGCTGAGTTGAAAATTGAATTGAATTTGCTGAACTTAATCGAACTTAACTGAGAAAATAAAATATCTGTCACTATGACCCACTTGACCAAACATGCCTACAGATCTGTTTTGGACCATGTGGGCCACATGAGTTTTTATATATGTGATCTACTTTTGGCTCATATGCAGTAGGCGGGCGTATCTGTGCCAGAAGTGGACCAGATGTACTGCATTCGACTAATTGTAACTGGAACTGAGGATAACTCAACTTTTACATATGACTGTATCAGTTTTATCTATCTATGTATCTATCTCTCTATCTCTCTATCTATATATCTAGTATATGCAACTAACTTCCAGACTTACAGGACATCTACCAGTCCCGCCACCTGCGGACGTCTACCAGTCCCGCCACCAGAGGACAATTACCAGTCCCACCACCTGAGGACATCTACCAGTCCCGCCGCCTGCGGACGTCTACCAGTCCTGCCACCTGAGGACGTTTACCAGTCCTGCCGCTTGAGGACGTCTACCAGTCCTGCCACCTGAGGACGTTTACCAGTCCTGCCGCTTGAGGACGTCTACCAGTCCCGCCGCCTGAGGACATCTACCAGTCCTGCCGCCTGAGGACATCTACCAGTCCTGCCTCCTGAGGACATCTACCAGTCCTGCCACCTGAGGACGTCTACCAGTCCCGCTGCCTGAGGACATCTACCAGTCCCGCCGCCTGAGGACATCTACCAGTCCTGCCACCTGAGGACGTCTACCAGTCCTGCCACCTGAGGACGTCTACCAGTCCCGCTGCCTGAGGACGTCTACCAGTCCCAAATCCATAAGATCCGGTTGGACAGTAGCCACCCAGCAGAAAGCCTGTTCACCTTACTGCCATCAGGCAGGAGTTACCGCAGCATCCAGACCAGAACAAACCGGCTAATGAACAGTTTCGACCCACAGGCCATCCGGTTCCTGAACAAGCTGTGAGCGTTTCACCAATACCACTTTACTCTGACACTTTATTATTATTAATATATCATATCACTGCCATGGACAATATCACAGAGTCACTTTAAAACTACATACATATACATATTTGCTGTCTCTCTCAGATGTCTAATATCTTGTCCACGTCACTATTTCTACACAGAACTTCCTGTCTCTGTATATTCTGTATGTTGTGTATATTTAATATCTCTCTTTTATTTAATATGTTTAATTAGTATGTATATTAAAGCTGCCCTGCTGTAGACTATTAACCTGAGCCTCACCACAAGCATTTCAGTGCATCAATATCCTGACATGTTGTGCAATGACAAATAAAGTTTAAATGTGAACTTTCCCTATAAGCTGTTTTAACGTGAGCCATTTTGGTCAGTGTACCAGTGCCAGCGGGCCAGCAGTGCCGACAGTGGGACGGTGGTGCCCACATGCCCATGCTATCTGGGTAGTTATTAAGAAGACAGCGAGGGAGAGCTGCTGTAGCTTTCTGCTAAAGCTGAGTTGAAAATTGAATTGAATTTGCTGAACTTAATCGAACTTAACTGAGAAAATAAAATATCTGTCACTATGACCCACTTGACCAAACATGCCTACAGAGCAAAATACCCTTGTTCTGATGACACCATCTATAATCTGTGTAGGTGAATAATATAGTATATAGCTGCAGCTCTAAGAGAGGAGATACGGCTAGTTCGCCTCAGTAACTTTGCCTGAACTGCGTCTCCTATAAGTGAATGGACAGAGTATTTAAGTGATGTTAGATCTGCGCTTAACACAAAGTACAGGGATGCTGCTACCCCCACAATGACCCTGCTAGGAAACAACATGTTTTTGGAAAAGGCCTTATTATTTGTAACTTGTTATTTGGGATAGAGCTTTTCCAAATAACCTCAGTAAGCAGCCTGAGCTGGAAGGGGGAAGTACTGTCAGTGCTCTGATGCTGCACGTCTTTTCCAAGGAAGTGGAGGATCATGGTATAAAACACAGCAGTGAGGTCCAGTAACGCACATCACCACGAAGCACGAACTCTGCAAGTAAGTTCCTCTCTGTATTTATTATTTCCTCTACTGGCTTTTTCACTCATACGTACCAGCTAAAGGAACTAATGCTCTGTTTCTATATCATATCACAGATCACCACAGAACCTCACAGATCACCACAGATCACCACTGTGTTCCTACATACGATGGCTCAAAGCACAGGCAAGTCAACAGTACTGCAATTCCAATGATACTTCACTTACACTTAAGTTTTAGAGGGAAAGGAATCTGCTCTTACTCCAGTCACTTTTTGATGGTGAGGTATGAATTCCTTTTGTCAGGGTTTAATTTCATCCTGTTGGGTTGGTTTAGCTTTGTACTGCTATCTTCTCGCTCTTCTCTTGAGCTTTTAAGTTTAGACCAACAGGATTCAGAATAAGAGAAGAACAGAGGCTAGCAAACTTCTGTTTCTCTACTGGTGGATGCAGAGAAGTAAAGCTGTGATAACCTTTTATTATCCCACATGGGGAAATTTACAAGTTACAGTAGAGTAGCAGCAGAACGGATACAGAACGAGAGCTAGACTAAAGTGCAAGTTACAAAATTAGAAATTACAGAAAATAAATAAAATCTCTATTGTTAGGTACAAAAATACAATAAGAAACTATACAGATGTACATGTTATTGCACAGATATACACTGTACAGTTATTCAGAGATATTGCAGTTATGATCTCTTACACCAGCTACACAAATACTGATAATCTTGGCAGTCACCTAAATACTGATGGAGGCAGTCAGAGTGCATGAGTTAAGTGATGCTGGCAGGCAGTACAGGTTGTATACAGGTGATATACAGGTGATATACAGGTGATATACAGGTGATATACAGGTGATATACAGGTGATGAGGTCCAGCAGCAAATACTGCACAATCATTAAGTCACATTAAGTACCACCAGTACGTACCATAAGTGTACACAGTACACAGAAATTGTACTTCAGCGAAGGTATATGTATTCTATAGGCCCGGGTCAAACATCTCATGGCCATTTCAGGACTTCTTCACAAAATCAATTTTATTGTAATCAGTATTTTAGGAACGGATATCGTGCACCGGCAGTGGCATGGACTAGGGACAGTATCGACCCGATACAGTCAGACACCACTAATCAATCTTTCAACTGTGCCATTAGTTATCTATCGATTTATTGATACTCTGTTTTTTTTTGTTTTTGTTTGGAATCTCAGAACTTGTGTCCACCAAGGGCGTGTGCAGCCCAACGTTCGTTGAGGAGCTGCTCCCATGTTCTCAGAAGGTCTCCCTGCTGTACAATCTCTCCTATCTGTGTTTGGGGAAATTCCCCAACTGTGAGAGGCAGCTCCGGATGCGAGCGCTGGAAACCCAACTTCTCTTTGGATCCTCTGAGGCAGTCCTGCTGAGGGTATCTTACTCTTCAAATCCATGTTTAGTCAGATCGTCATCAGGACCTTTGGAAAGCCATTTAGAATTCATTTTAGTAAATACTTGGATGGAGTGCAATAGAACAATTTTGGCCATGGTTATGAATTAGGCTAGGTGTAGCTACAAAGCTAACTACTGCTAACTGTAGTTACAAAGACTGGATTACTTTGGATCCAACAAAGTCAGCAGCCAACTGTGTAATTGTGTTTCACGTAGATTCACCAATCAATCATGTCAATCATCTGTAGTGTGACTGTAAGAGTAGACCTGCATTATAACTTCCATTTGGGAGGGTGGGACAAAAAAGCCCCCCCACTATTAAACTTTAAATTAGATGAAAGGTTTCATTTATAATTACAATGTTTTATATAAAGATTTGGAGCGATTCTATTGGTCGGTCCATCATGAATATTCACTAACCTGAAAGGAGAACTAGAGCTTTTACACTGTGCAGAAAAAGAGATCAACGTTTTTACACCACTAAATATATATTAGAGGTGGAGATATGGAGGAGTACCATACTGTGTACATCAGGAGTAGATGTGGTGTATCAGGATATGGACTGGTTCAGACTCTCATATATATATATATATATATGTATTACATCGTTTCTCCTTCACATTGTTTCTCCATCACAGTGTCTGGGCACCAGTGACAACTTAGTCTGGTCACTGTTTCCCAAGCTGAAGCTTGCCGTTGAAAAAAACAAACCAGCACTGGCTGAGAAGTACCTGGAAAAGGCAAGAGACTGGATCACTGAAGTTATTGATGAGGTGGACAGGATAATAAAGAGGTAACAACAAATATCAGCATGTAGTTTGCTTGAATCATGCTGCTTCGATTGTAGAGCTGAGTGGAGGATTTATGGCATTTAGCTGACACCTGTCATTAGCTCAGGGGCGTAACCCTAATTAGCATGGCTGGAAAGCTCCAGTTAAGCAAGTTCAGAGAACACATTAGTTTCTGTACAGACAAGTTTCAGTTTCTTTAGTGCTGGGTAGTTTTCCACTAGATAGCTTGTTTTGCCAGTTTTGCCCACTGAATATGGGGATGGGAGGTCAAGGGACTGCATGACGTAATAACACAGCACAAAATGCAAACCGGGTTTACAAGCTCACTGGACCCAAAATGCGTCCCCTAGACAAGTTTCTGGATGTAGGCCACATCAGTGCATCAAGGAATTGGTCAGTTGGGCCAGATTTGGTGGATGCCTTCCCTTTCCTGGTTGTTCCAGGTAGTTCCCACAGATTTTTGAGAGGATTCAAATCTGGGTATTCAGTCCGGATGTGTGAATGTGAATCCTAAATGTTCATCATGCCAGTCAGTCACATTTGCAGCCCTGTGAACGCCAGAATTCTCATCTTGGAATATTGGAATGTTGTGTTCCTCGAAAAGATGATGGCAAAAGGCCAAACCTGGTTGTCCAGCAGGTCAGTATATAGGCACTGTGGTTCAAGTTTATTGCCACCTCAACCAAAGAACCCATTTCCACATGACTAAAACACCCCCAGAACCTCACAGAGGGGACTCACTGTCCCAGTTATTAAAATGTTAATAATGAATTTATTTAGCAGCTACAACGAGAACAGGGCTCAAGAAGCTTTGCCCTACTAGTGGTACGAACAGACCACAGTTACGGTGCTACATCTTTCAGAGTAGTGCCTGTGTGGTTCCACCTGATGGGCTTGTGCATGCAGTGGTATGCCTTTGAGGCCTCTTTGTTTTGTGCCAGTTTGCAGTAGTCCTATACTTCGTATGAAAACTTGTACAAAGCTCTTCGTAAACCATCTCTGATGCTTTTTAGACTGGGCCGAATAGCTCCAACCAATTCCTGGAGACAAAAACACCTGACGTCATGTAACCGGTTTCAGCACAGGCAGTCACAACATATTAAAGAGGACGTGTTCCACTTAGAACCTGAACTAAAGCTTGCATGCGGCTGTTCCTGAGTGTTCCTGACTGTAACGCGTTTGTGTGCTTCATTTAATGTTTAGATACGATGCACTCAAAAAACAGGTGGACCAAAGCATCAGTGACATCATCGCAGAAAAGCAGAAGAGAGACAGAGAGTCTGCTCAGCTGCTCCAACAGAACGAGGGAATACAGGAAAAGATAAACACCCTGAAGGAGACGCTGGAAGAGACCAGAAAAAAGCTGGCAGACACCGAACAGCTGACTGAAGACAAACATCGTGAGCTACAAAATTCTGTGACAAATGATCCGAGACTGAGGAAAGCAGCCAGGTGCTACGATATGGTGTCTGTTTGGGTGATGTTCAAACCAGCCATCACCAAGATCGTTCTTGATTTAGTGAGCTCTCTTGGCACTGCTGAAAAAACCAAGGATCTTCAGTCGGAACTGGAACGCCTCTCTTCCCAAAAGGCCGCTCTGAAAGAGAAGGAATGGGACGTACAGATCCAGATAACGGAATGGCAAATGCAGCAGGCCAGACTGGAAATCGAACAAGGTTGGTCTCTTTATCTGCAGATACATGTGCTTGCAGCATCACACAAGCCACTCCTCCATTGACGGGGAAGCTGGTTCTTAAATCCAAGCTATTCCATTGGTCTCCACCTTGCTGGTCTGGAATCACCAAGGGATACAAGTGACTGGTTATTGATGATGCTGTTGATCTAGCATTCCACCATTTCCCAAAAGAACCTGGTCTGGTGTGAAAAGGTTCATTCCAGAGAAAACCAGATCTGTTCCCAGTGGTGGTGAAGGTAACCAGACGTCCCCCTCTAAAAGCTCCCTCACAGGAAGTTCCTACATGAGGTGGTTCTGAATACGCTGCCTGATGTCTGAGACGCTGTTTATGATAGTGTGGAGAAGATCTCAGCCTTAAACTCCATTCATGGTGGAGGGATACATGCTGCAGGGCGCTGTGAGGTCAAATAGTCCCCCAAAGGAACTTAGTATTTCCAGGTTTTCCAGATTTTCATCATCAACATTCCATACACACTCAGAAGACACGTGTAGCTTCACAGGAGGTTTAGATAGAAAATAAAATATCTGTGTTGTAGTCATGGAGACCCCTGGTTCCCAACACCACCACTGTACTGCTATACTGGTCAAAGCAAATCCACTCATCATCAAAAGAACAGCTGCCCCCAGAAGGAGGTGTGGGAGTGCAGGTGTGTTGGGAAGGAAGATAAAGGTGACCAGGATCAATAACTGATGATAAATTTAGACTGATATGATCAATATTTATTGAGCTACACATACAGAAGTCTGTCTCTCAGTATGGCGTCGGGCCGCCGTGTTTGCTAACCCAACACGCCAGACGTCTCGGTATGGAGCTGTAGAGGTTCCTAATGGAGTCCTGTGATAATCCATCCCATGCAGCTTGAACATCCTCACACAGTTCCTGCAGATGGTGCAGCCAGCCATCTGCCAGTGGTGCTGGCACTAACAGGATGACTCATGGAGCGCATCACTGCTCGCTGAATGTCAGTCTGGTACAGTGATAAAGCCCGTCCTTGCTTAGGTCACATGCACGGCCGAGCATGTCTTATGATGTCAATCCTTTGGGGTTTGTAAAATGGTTTCAGTACTGCTATCTGTTTCACATCTTGTACATAATTTAAATTTTTGTAATTTCGTTTTCTGAAATGTTCATTTGTTTCACACTTCTCGGCCGCTGTACTATTTCCTTCTGGGTGCAGCTATTTTGTGATGATGAGTGTAATTTAAGGCTAAGAAAAAAAACAGATGTTTGATTAAGGACAGTATAACTAAGTGTGCTTTGTGTCTCTGTTATTCCCAGGTTCTATCCCTTGTCCAGGCAACCTTAGAGGAGTCAAGAAGAATCTGTCTAAAATCCAGAACATTTTTATCAATCTTAAAAACTTCTGGGAAATGGTGCACAAGAACTTGAGCAAGCTCAGCGTGGACCCTGACCTGAAGGAAGACTTTCTGAAGACAATAGAAAAGGCTGCAACGGTAAACGATCTCGGTGTGCATCAACACACCCGTTTGGACGTTACTTGTTTTTTTATGTTTCTGTTTTTATTAAAAACACCTTTGTTGTTTTTACATTTCACAGGTTTGGGGATGCTTTGGTGGCTCCTGCAGTAAAGCTGTTGAGGTATTCAGAGGTCAGTCCAAGGATGCCTACCATTTCCTGGAGACTGACCCGTCCTCCCTCTCGCAGGACGTTTTCCAGAGAGAATATGGCCGTGTGAAAAAACAGCTGAAGCTAATCAAAGTCTATAGTGGAGAATACAACTACAACCAAATCACCCAACCAAAACCGGAGTGAACCCTCAGGCGCACATCCCTTTATTCTTTACACCCCCAGCTTGGGTCTTAAGCCCACGTCAGCATAGAGGGACGGTAACGTGCTTAAGGCAGGCGCCCGTGAGTACGGTATTTTCTGTAGCGCTGCTGTTTGTTTCTTATATATCAAAGTTTGTAGCACATCCATTCTGCCCATATAAAGACCTATTAAGACTGCTGACTACGGTATCAGGAAAATGGCTACTAACTGCCTACTAATAATGAGTCCTGCTAGGCCTAACCCTTCGTTCACACTAGCCGGCAACAAGTCACTAACGTCGCCCAGGACTCTCTCATCTGGCTGTGCTCAAGGCCGCTCGTGTTGGCGTGTGTGGCCGTGTACAAGCTCCAGGAAAGCTAGCTAGTTTTTAAAGCACATGGAAATCGAACTGCTTGCGATAGTAGCTAGCTTTATTGGCCGGTTAGCATGCTAGCTAGCGAGTGCCCTAACCCAGCAGAGAGTCCAACTATATCCACTACTTTCTTCCAAGCTTCGTTTTTCTTCAAATGTATATGTAGAAAGACGCATCATATAAACTGGGGAAGGAGTAAACGGCGGTCAGGAGCTTCTCCTCCAAGCGGAGAAAATCTCAACTGGATTTGCTTTAGCTTAGCTTGTTGCTAAATCAGGGCTACAAGTCAATGCCCCCATAGGAAATGACTAGTCACCGGCTGCTCTGTCGCCTGCTAGTGTGAACGTAGGGCCAGCCCTCTTCACGTTTAGGAGTCTGAGAAGCTGATAACACATGACCTTGAGTGTACTATTCCCTTTAAACAACAATTCTGCATTTAACACACACTGAATATCATATCCAATGTGCTTTAATGTCGGCAAATCCCCCACCAAAACAACGACGATACACTTTTGTAAAAACTATCTTATACGGGACGTTTACCAGATTTCCTGTTTTCTAATGAAACTAACGTCCAAAAATGATCAAACCGGCATTTCCTCATTCCTGAGGGAGAGAACAAACTACAACCAGTGAGCCTTCAGAGCAAGTCAGAGGACAGAGGAGGACAACAGAAGGAGGGAGGAGATCATGAGAGGAGAAGGAGATAGAGATAGAGGCTTAGGGAGAGAGGGAAAGAGCTGAAAAGAGAGGTGGAGAGAATGGAAGAGGAGAACAAGCTGGATGCAGAGGGAGAACAATTGCTCCTCCTGCACCGACTGCAGACAGAGAGAGAGAGGAGACTAAAGAAAAGAGAGAGGTGGACAACGTGAAGGAGAAAATGGAGAGCTGGAGGGAGGAGAGCGAGTTGGAAGAAAGAGAAATTGATTCCTTTCCAGAAAAGGAAGAAGGAGAAGGAAAAGAGAGATGGATGGACTGAGAGTGAAAGAGAGAAAGGAGGAATTAGAAAAGGTCTTCAGAAAGATGGAGGGTGAGGAAAGAGGCGAAAGAGCTAGAAGGTACCATGGAGAGAAGGAGAGAGAGTGAAAGAGCAGAGATGGAGAGAGCACTGAAGGAGAGACAGGAGGGAATGGAGAGGGAGCTGCAGGACAGAATGAGAGAGATGGAGATGGAGAGAGAACAGTGTGGGGTTGAAAACTGAGTAAGAGAGATGAGAGAGGAGAAATGGAGAGATAGACTCAACAAGCAGGTAGAAAAGTGCAAGCGGAGATGTCTGGGCAGAAAGAGAGAGGAAGAATTGAGGACTGGGAAAGAGAAAGCCCAGGAGAAGAGCAAAGCAGTTGTCTCTCCATCCATCCCCCAGTTTTGTCCTCTTTTTGGTTTCCCCTCTATCAGACCATGTGCCTGTGTTATATGTTTGCTCCGCCCCTTTTGCCTTATAACCAATACCAGCCTGGCACCGTGATTCCACCTTATAGCTACTACACGAACACGGAAAACGTAGGAAATTCGTCCAGGTTCAGACGGTCCCTTACTCATAACCTGCTGCTGATCTGTGATTCCAATCCGCTATGATCAGGGAAGTTTAGTGAAGGAAGTCTCTGAAATACACTGACCTGTGGTTTGTTCTGTTATTTGAGGAGTGGAGAAATGGAGGATTGGCACAAGTAAAAAATCCCTGGAAAATTCACTCCGGTCACGATCAGCTCATTCATAACCAGCCTCCGGCTCATTAAGGACATTCCTGTAACATGCCCACTGAACTGCCACCATCTGGTCTTTTGGTTACTGCTTGTTATTCAAAATTAATTCTGTAATCAGACAAATGTAATCTCTCATGATCCTCAGGATTACTGTGAAGTCCTGTGTTCTTAATCTCTGCTGTGCTAATCTCCACTGTACGCTTCCAATAAAGCTTCCAGAAGCATCTCAGTTACTCCTTCATGGACTTTCATTCAAAGACAGTTTAATCAGGTTCCATCTCCCCTGAGAGCAGGAGGACGGCGGACCACTGTTGGCCCACTAACATCAAAGTTGGTGGTCTACAAGTGATAAAAACAACATTAAATATAATTAATAATTATTACTATTGATTAATTAATACATAAGCATTATATATACACACTGATCATGCATAACAATATGACCACCTCCTCGTATCTACACCCACTGTCCATCTTATCAGCTCCACTGACCATACAGGACACTCTGTAGGTGTACAGGTCCAGACTGTAGTCCATCTGTTTCTCTGTATACTGTATTACCCTGTTCTTCAATGGTCAGGACCCTCACAGGACCACCACAGAGCAGGTATGATGTGGGTGGTGGATCATTCTCAGCACTGCAGTGACACTGACGTGGTGGTGGTGTGAGTGGATCAGACACTGCGGTGCTGCTGGAGTGTTTGAACACTGTGTCCACAGGACGCTGCTGGCTGGAAAGTTCTGGTTGGTGGACGATTCTCAGTCCAGCAGTGACACTGAGGTGTCCAGCAGGACTGCTGTGTCTGATCCACTCACACCAGCACCACACACACTAACACACCACCACCACGTCAGTGTCACTGCAGTGCTGAGAATGATCCACCACCCACATCATACCTGCTCTGTGGGGGTCCTGAAAATTGAGGATCTGTTATGGTGGGGTTCACATATCCAGTTAATTAAATATGCATCTTCATTAAAATGGGGAGTTTTATTGATTAGCTAGTCTTCAGAAGACACAGTGAACAAACAGTAGGTTATTATAACTAACAGGTGCTTCATGATGTAGTAGTGTGACTTACGGGCTGATGTCCTCTGCTGCCCCCATGTGGACAATAAGGTACATGACTGTTGCAATGTGAAAGCTTCATATTGGTGACATGTGGGCCGCTTACTGAACACCCACCAAAGAGAGATCCTGAAAATAACAGCCTCATTAAGGTGATTGTTGACGACTCATTAAGATTTATTTATGGTTGTTGTTGGTTGTTCTTCTTTTGGGCTGCAGCATCATCTTGGTCTCTTCTGAAAGCTAACACCCTGAGGATCGTTCTCCAAGTGACTAAATTACTCGACACACCACTGAAGCTGCCGCTAGCATCGGTGGCTAAAAGCTACACGCAATAAAATCACCAAAGAGGCTGTATGGATTGGTGAAATATTAAATGAATACACAACACCACATACCTGCTTTAATGTAGTGCAAACGGCCCTAAGCGGACCCTGGGGCTTATTTATCTAGTCCCAGACAGCGAAGCCACTTAGCCGCTGGCTAACCAGAGGAGCACTGCGCAGGCGCACACAGAAACCCCGCTACGACAAATAAAAGCGCTATATCTCGATACGCTCCCATCCACACCGAGTAGTGATGGGCACAGCAGCTCTTTTAGATTAACTGAATCATTAGAATCAATTCACTAAAAGGATTCGTTCACCGAATCTTTCAGTGCTTGGCAGGAGGAGCCTGCGACTCCGACCCACCTAACTGATACACGGCTGAACGGTTCATGTTTCAGTTTAGTTCACGGCTTCCGGGACCAGGAGACGAGAGTGTTGTAAAAAATCTTCTATTCATATATTTGTTGCCATAATCTGAAATGTGTAATAAGCTGTCATTCATATTTTTTTCTGCAATTCTCATATTTAAATTCTATTCATAACTTTGACATTTGTATATTTGTTCTACCACATTTTTTTCAGCCATTAATTCACTTATGTTTATTTCCATTGCTACTTGTTTTATACAGTACTTGTTACATGACATTTTAAGTTTGTTTCTAGAAACTAAATCTGTTAAAACAGGGGGGGGGGGTGTTTGTTTATATGGCTTGACTCCATGTGAGTGAGTGGCAGCGCAAACGTGAATCACGTCCTCAGCAACAGTTCTCTGGTGGCAGCACAATTTGTTAATCACAGTGTCAGTACTTTCAGTGAACGAATCATTTAGTGAACGGGAACCCTCAGCTCAGTTCACCCGTGAACGAATCACTGAGCCAACCCACAGTTCCCTCGCCCAATGAGAGTCTCCGCCACCAGATATCGCGCGGGTGAATTCAGTGATTCCACAGACCACACTCAGCCCAGTTCCCCTGCCGGCCTGCACGTTCGTGCTGCTGAGCTCAAATCTACTGAAGCTGAGACTAGGAAAACGAATCAGCGCGCTGAGTTAGGTGATTCGAATCAGTACGTTCACTCAAATGATTCGCGTTCAGTATCGATACCACACATCAACACTAACACCGCGTGAGCTGGTGCAGCAACCAAGCTGTGGTCACATCGCACTTCGTTTACTCCTGCAGATGCACGAAGCCAGCGACTGTTTACCATAATGGGACACAAGGCATAACAGGCGGATGCCTGAGACCGTCGCTACACGCGGAAGGACGAAGCCCACTTTTAGCCCACAAGACTATTTCGATGCTTGCAGCTAAAGTATCAGCGTGCGTGATAAAACAACAGGAACCACACCGTCAACCCGGTGAAGCAATCCAGTAAAGCCATGGGGCATTTTCTGATCCAGAGCAGTCTCGAAGATCGATCAGTAGCCCGCGTTTCACACTAAGAACCGACTGTTCTTAAAGTACATCGCTATATTAGTGGAACCAGCAGAGTAAGCCTCAGTACATGGTAAGACATGAGATAAACTTGTAACTTTAGACAGGACATCTCTGACTGAACTCCTCTAAATGAGATTGCTGTTTATGTAAAAGGGTCACAAGGATCTATTTATACATGAACGCCGGTGTAGCCGGCAGCCGTACCCACTCTCACCATATCGGGAGTACTGGTCAAACGTGATTGCCACAGGGATTAAGGAGGCTAACTGATGAGGGCTGTGACGGAGAATCTACGTTTTAGCAGAGTCATTCTAATCCCCCTTCTTGAGAACGTAGTCCGAAATGTAGCGGTGTGTGGGATGAGGGTCCTGAAGCTGATTGAGTAACCCTCTAAAATGGAACCGAGTAGAAAGGATGGGTATAAATGTGGACCAGAGAGCCTCATTTGAAAGTCATGGGACAGTGTTCTGGCACTCAGAACGCACCCCAGCGCTCTGTGGTGACAGAAAGGCTAGCAGCACGACCAGCTGGTACGCTTCCGTAGGACGCGAGGGCTCGAGCGTGCATGGCTAACTGTGTGTCGAGGGGCTAAGGAGGGGCGTACAGTATTGTTGGCGGAGGGCGCCTGTTCGGCTACGGATCTATACAGTAGGAAAACCGTGGATGTGTTGGGGTGGGGTGGGGAAGCGGGTGGGATTATGATAGGGGGTGCTGTGGGGCGGGGGAACTAGCGTTACCCAGTCCGCGTGTTTCGCGGAAAAAAGAATGCGGAAGTGCGTGAAAAGGACGTCTATTGAAAACCGCTCGCCCTCAGCCTACGCTGGAGTTCTAATACCGCAGGCTGACTTTCAGCACGTCCTGTTCTCCAGCTTCTCTTTGGAATTCCTCTGCTCTCCAACCTTAAACGGCTGCTTGGCAGTTATTATGTATAAGCACCTGTGCGCTGCCAGAAATGCAACTGCTGATACGTTTAAGGGTGGAACGGGAAAATTCCCACAAAGAAACTGCGAAAATAAGAAGCTGACTTTAGTCCTCATAGTTTAAATTGAGCTTAATGGCAAGGAACTACCTGGAAAATCAGTGCATCCCATGTCTAGACACCTACGGCATTTCTAAATGTACTGGTTTTATTTTGAGGTGTTTCTATGTAAATTAATTAATTAATCTTTTGTTTAGCCAAGTAATCAGGCTTCATCACCAAACTTTGTTGACCAGCTGTAGCCGCCTCGCCTACGCACCTGGTCTAGAGGTAAGTTGGTATTTAACATGAGACTGAAGAGATTTATTTTATCATGATTTTCAGAATCTAACACACTCACAAATAGATAGCTAGGTGGAGACAAAAGAACAGAAGAAAGGGAGAGATGATGTTGAGAGTCCAGTGACGGATGTGCCTGAAAGCCATGCAGGTACGATATTAATCTACTAACTCTGCTTTAGGAGAGAGCCACTTCACTCATGGCACAGTTAGGAAATTTTGTGTGAAAGAACTGCCCAGCTCAGAAAACTTTAGCCGTATGATACCAAAACATCTGCACTATCAAACAAGTACACGAGGTGCAGACCGGTACACAACTAGAGGGAGGCGGCTGTCATATACCTATGAGCTGAGATGGAGTGCGTCAGGCTTTACAAAGGCAGGATATACCTAGAGCCTCCTGCCTTGATCCTGATAAGCCACGATAGCACAGCAGGTGTTGTGAGCTAATCTATGACCATATCACCCCTTCCTCCCCCCCTCC
>JAMWET010000347.1:12500-16049 GCA_024036415.1 Prochilodus magdalenae | reverse complement strand
TTTCAGAATGTTTTTCTTTTTTTTCACTTGAAAATTAGTTTTTGTTTTTGTAATTCTGTTTTTATGAATGTATTTTTGTTTTGTTTGTAAATTCGTTTTTTATTTTTGTAATTTTGTTTTCTGAAATCGTCATTTGTTTTGCACTTCTTGACCACCGTAACAGATACCCGATTCATGGGCGGTGGTACTGGTTTTTCCGAAAGTAAAAAAATGGATCACCATTAAGACCACCATTATCTGCCCCTATCAGACACTAAAAACCATTTGGAATTGGTAGTAGTAGAATAACGTGTTTCCTGATTCTGGTAATGAGGGTTACGATGGTGACTGCTCTATTTCCAGGTGTAGCCCAGGTGGTGAGGAGTGAGGAGAAAGCTGTGAGACCCTCCTCTTCTTCACAGGGAAAACCTGCCAATAACAAACCAGGCGTGGGCATCCGCCACAGAGCAAACTCCACACCTGTGAAACCCGTCACCGCAGGTGAGAACACACACACAGATACTGGAATACTGTAGGAAATCTCGTCCAGCCTGCAGGTCCTGATAGGAGTTTAGGAATTTCACCTCTTCCGTAAGAAAGTCTCCTAGATGTCCCGTCATGTGAATCTACATTTAGAATGTCCAACTTGAGTCTTAGGTGACCAGGTTTTGAGTTTGAGTCTAGTCTTGAGTCTCTGGGCTTAGTGCCCATGTCAAGTTTAAAGCATTTGACTCTGAATCTCTGGTCACTCTGGTTTGAGTCAAGTCTTGAGTCTTTGGGGTTAGAGCCCGAGTCAAGTGTTGAGTCTCTGTGGGTTGAGTCCAAGTGAGCTGTTGAGTATCTGGTGTGCAAGTCGGAAACAAGTCTCCGGTCACTCTGATATGAGTCAAGTTTTGAGTCTCTGGGACTCGAGTCCAAGTCAACTGTTGAGTATTTGGGGTGCAAGTCTGAGTCAAGTCTCAGATCACTCTGATATAAGTCGAGTCTTGAATCTTTGGGGTTTGAGTCTGAGTCTAGTCTTGAGTCTCTGGGGTTAGAGCCCAAGTCAAGTTTCAAGTCTCTAGGACTCAGGTCCAAGTCATCTGTTGAGTATTGCAAGTCTAAGTTAAATCTCAGGTTACTCAGGTATGAGTCGAGTCTAGAGTATATGGGGTTTAGGTCTAGTTATGAGTTTCTGTCTGACACTTTTAGTCTGACTCTAGTCTTGAGTCTTTGGGTTTAGAACCAGGGCCTCTGGGGATTAAGTCCAATTCAACTGTTGAGTATCTGGGGTGCAAGTCTGAATCAAGTCTTGGGTCACTCTGATATGAGGTGACTCTTGATTCCCTGGGGATTAAACCAGAGTCTAGACTTGGATCTCTGGGTTTAGAGTGCAGGTCAAGTATCGGCTCTGGTATGCAAGTCTGAATCAAGTCTCAGGTCCCTCTGGTATTAGTCAAGTCTTGAGTCTTTGGAGTTAAAGCCAGAGTCTAGTTTTGAGTCTCTGTGGGTCGAGTCCAAGTGAACTGTTGAGTATCTGGTGTGCAAGTCTGAATCACATCTCTGGTCACTCTGATATGAGTCGGGTCTCTGGGGTTTGAGTCTGAGTTTAGTCTTGTGTCTCTGGGTTTAGAGCCCAAGTCAAGTCTTGGGTCTCAAGTCCATTCAGCTGTTATGTGTCTGCTGTGCAAGTCTGAATCTCAGGTCACTCTGGTATGAGTCCAGTCTTGAATCTTTGGGTTTTAAGTCTGAGTCTAGTCTTAAGTCTCTGGGGTTAGAGCCCAAGTTAAGTTTTTAGTCTCTGGGACCGAAGTCTAAGTCAACTGTTGAGTGTTTGGGGTGCAAGTCTAAATTAAATCTCAGGTTACTCTGGTCAAATCTAGAGTCTCTGGGGTTTAAGTCTAGTTATGAGTTTCTGGAGTTTTAGTCTGACTCTAGTCTTGAGTATTTGAGTTTAGAAGCAAGTCTGAATCAAGTCTTGGGTCCCTCTGGTATGAGTCGGGTCTTGAGTCTTTGGGGTCTTGTGTCTAGTCTTTAGTCTCTAGGGTTAGGGCCGAAGTCATGTCCCGGGTCATGTCCCGGGTCTAGTGAGTCTGGAGTCACTAGTTGAGTCTAAGGTCTCTGAGATGCATGTCCAAGTTGAGTCTTGAGTCTAGTCTCTGAATGGCAAGCCTGAGTCTATGAGGTGGGAGGCCCAGTTGAGTCTAGGGTGGAGAATTTTAGTTTACTCCCGTCGTTGGCTGCAGGCGTTGCATTGTTCAAAAGTAAACCCTACTAAACACAACATGAATTTCGAAATCTAGCCGTCCAGCTTCTGAAAGCTCTCAGCTGCTGCTGTTTGGGGATATAATCTGAATATTTGGATCTGTTATATGAAAAATGTTCCCTAAATAAAAACTGAGTTTGATTTTCCTGCACATTATCTCTCAAAACACACCCGGGCAACACAGCTGTTCCTCATTCTGTTCAAATCTCAAACCAATTAATCAACAGGTTCCGAGTCATTAATCAGCTTAATTGAGCTCGGCGCCTCGCTGATTGATCAGGCTAATGAGGCGCTAAGCAGCAGCCCTTTGATGACTGTGGTGTTTATAGTTGGTAGACCAAACGTGACCACAACCACATGAACTCAGCACTGAAGGATTTCAACTCATTACTCAGTGTTTGTTCTTCAGAAGACCAGGACTTTAATCATAGACCCCTCCTCCATTTCCTGGACAGCCCATGATCCCAGGCTGAGCTGGGAATCGCACGTATGAACATGCCATCAGATTTAATATTTTGATAATAAGCAGAATTTAACTGGTAACTGAAAACAGAGAGACCAGATGTTAAAACTTATTTACCATGCTAATATATTGTGCTATATGCTAAATTCTTCTGAATATTGTAAATAAGATTCACACAAATTATTAAATATTACATTCATTTTCCAGGAATCATGGAAAGGAGTTATTAATTGATAAATAATCTACTATAGTCATGAATTCCCTCAGGATTTAGAAATCTAAGGCACTTAGATGACATATATTATAATGTCTTTCTGAATATTAATTTATTAGAAGTGTTTAGATGATATAAAATTAAAAATTTAACTTTTTTAAATTAAAAATTAAACATTTTATGTTTAAAACATAAATCATCTTTGATCTGGTATTATTTTTATATGAAAGTCACTCTATCCATATTTTTTAGAATTTCAGTATAGCTATTAAATTTAAAATTGTATTAATTAATTTAGCTTTTTTTAGTTATATTAAATTATACATTTTCTGGATATAGAAATATTTCTTTTTTCCAGTAAAACTAGGTTCTAGATATTTGTTTTGAATTTTAATTGTTAGGACGTTCTTACCTGATATTATTTTATTGATACATGGTTCTCAATTTTTTTCTAATAAAATCAATTTCTAAAGATAATCTGAAACTTGTAAAGCTTGCCTTTATCTTCAACCGAAGAAGTTTATACTTTCGAAAATGTTGATTGTTTGAAACTCATAGTCAGGTTTAGTGCTGTGATCAGAATTAGGACTAGGGTCAAGGTTCAGCTAGTCCTAGAGTAACATAGAGGTTTAGGTGTACAGTCAGGTA
>JAMWET010000347.1:0-5000 GCA_024036415.1 Prochilodus magdalenae | reverse complement strand
ATTGAACGTGTTCGCTGTAGCAGTTAGCTGGTACAGCTCATTATACAGTTAGCTGTAGCTGTTAGCTGTAGCAGTTAGCTGTAGGGCTCATATACAGTTAGCTGTAGCTGTTAGCTGTACAGCTCATATACTGTTAGCTGTAGCACTTAGCTGTAGGGCTCATATACAGTTAGCTGTAGCTGTTAGCTGTACAGCTCATATACAGTTAGCTGTAGCTGTTAGCTGTACAGCTCATATACAGTTAGCTGTAGCAGTTAGCTGTAGGACTCATATGCAGTTAGCTGTAGCAGTTAGCTGTACAGCTCATATACAGTTAGCTGTAGCAGTTAGCTGTAGGACTCATATGCAGTTAGCTGTAGCAGTTAGCTGTAGGGCTCATATACAGTTAGCTGTAGCAGTTAGCTGTAGGGCTTATATACTGTTCGCTGTAGCAGTTAGCTGTACAGCTCATATACAGTTAGCTGTAGCTGTTAGCTGTAGCAGTTAGCTGTAGGGCTCATATACAGTTAGCTGTAGCTGTTAGCTATACAGCTCATATACAGTTAGCTGTAGCACTTAGCTGTAGGGCTCATATACAGTTAGTTGTAGCGGTTAGCTGTACAGCTCATATACAGTTAGCTGTAGCTGTTAGCTGTAGGACTCATATGCAGTTAGCTGTAGCAGTTAGCTGTACAGCTCATATACAGTTAGCTGTAGCAGTTAGCTGTAGGACTCATATGCAGTTAGCTGTAGCAGTTAGCTGTAGGGCTCATATACAGTTAGCTGTAGCAGTTAGCTGTACAGCTCATATACAGTTAGCTGTAGCAGTTAGCTGTAGGGCTCATATACAGTTAGCTGTAGCAGTTAGCTGTAGGGCTCATATACAGTTAGCTGTAGCAGTTAGCTGTAGGGCTTATATACTGTTCGCTGTAGCAGTTAGCTGTACAGCTCATATACAGTTAGCTGTAGCAGTTAGCTGTACAGCTCATATACAGTTAGCTGTAGCAGTTAGCTGTACAGCTCATATACAGTTAGCTGTAGCAGTTAGCTGTACAGCTCATATACAGTTAGCTGTAGCAGTTAGCTGTACAGCTCATATACAGTTAGCTGTAGCAGTTAGCTGTAGGGCTTATATACTGTTCGCTGTAGCAGTTAGCTGTACAGCTCATATACAGTTAGCTGTAGCAGTTAGCTGTACAGCTCATATACAGTTAGCTGTAGCAGTTAGCTGTACAGCTCATATACAGTTAGCTGTACAGCTCATATACAGTTAGCTATACAGCTCATATACAGTTAGCTGTAGCACTTAGCTGTAGGGCTCATATACAGTTAGCTGTAGCACTTAGCTGTAGGGCTCTTATACAGTTAGTTGTAGCGGTTAGCTGTAGGGCTCATATACAGTTAGCTGTAGCAGTTAGCTGTACAGCTCATATACAGTTAGCTGTAGCTGTTAGCTGTACAGCTCATATACAGTTAGCTGTAGCAGTTAGCTATACAGCTCATATACAGTTAGCTGTAGCACTTAGCTGTAGGGCTCTTATACAGTTAGTTGTAGCAGTTAGCTGTACAGGTAGCTCAGCTATACCAGTTAGCTTTGTAGTGTAGAGGCTCAATATACAGTTCAGCAGCAGCTGTAGCAGTTAGCTGTAGAAGATGTAGTAACCTATTCGGTGCTCAAGCCGGTATATACAATTAGCTGTAGTGCTCATATACAGTTAGCTGTAGCGGTTAGCTGTCGGGGTAAAACAGTATACATATATGAATATCTATATACAGATCCAAATCAATAGATCAGGTGCTTTGGTTTTTGTGACATCACAGATACAGTACGTTTGAATCGGGCTGTTTCTGTATCTTACAGCTTAAAGCTCATCCTGCAGACCCACTTTCAGATCAGCACAAACGTCCAACAAGCCCCGATTACAGGGCTCAAACGTGACACACAAGCTCCAGCTGAAGTAGGCCAGGCCTCTCCCTACAGCCCTTCTCATTCTGTCCATCATTCCTTTCCCTTTCTGTCCATCCCTCTGCTCATTCTGTCCATCCTTCCTCTCATTTTGTCCATCCCTTTGCTCATTCTGTCCATCATTCCTCTCATTCTGTCCACCCCTCCCTTTATCCTGTCGACCTCTGACTTTAGCTCCGCCCATCAGTGGGTTTTTCAGTATGTGATGTGTGTTAATCTGAACACAGCTGCTGGCCTCATTCTTATAATCCCAGATTATCTGCCCTGGACCACCTTTTATCTGATCTCCATCAGAGATCTCCTGCTGGAGACCCACCAGCTCAGAGTTCAGATGAGTGTAATGGTCACATGATCCAGGATGTATTGATTGGGGGATGTACGGGGTGTGTAATGTAACCAGGTTAATCAAATGCCATGGATAATGCTTAAATGGTTTGTTGTTCTGTGTACGTTTGCTGCATTATCCAGTTATCTGTAATCGATAGTTATCCAGATTAGCAATATTACGCTAATTCTAGTAATTTAATCGTTCCGAATAATTTAATAATGTAATTAATTATTAAGTAGTATGAATAGTTCAGTACCAGTTATACTTATTTAATAACTCCTACAGATTATTCAGCACATATGATGAAATATTCAAATACTGCTACTACAAACTCAGTATCTACTATAAATTATTCAGTATTTATCAGTACTGTTCAGTGTGTGTTTGTGTGAGTGTCTGTGTGTGTGTCTGTGTGTGTGTGTCTGTGTGTGGTATGTGTGTGTTTGTGTGTGTCTGTGTGTGTGTGTATGTGTGTGTGTGTGTGTGTATGTGTGTGTGTGTGTGTGTCTGTGTGTGTGTGTCTGTGTGTGTGTGTATGTGTGTGGTATGTGTGTGTGTGTGTATGTTTGTGTGTGTTTATGTGTGCATGTATGTGTGTGTGTGTGTGTATGTGTGCGTGTGTGTGTGTGTGTGTGTATGTGTGTGTGTATGTATGTGTGTGTGTGTATGTGTGCGTGTGTGTGTGTGTATGTGTGTGTGTGTGTTTAGTGTGTGTGTGTGTGTGTGAAGTGAAGTGTTGTAGTGTTGGTGTGTCTGTGTGTGTGTGAGGTGTGTGTCTGAGTGAGTGTGTTAGTTGGGTGTGTATGTATGTATAGTGTGGTAGTTGTGTGTAGTGTGTGTGTGTGTTGTGTGATGTGTGTGGTGATGTGTGTGTCATGGTATGGGTGTGTGTGTGTATGTGGTGAGTCGTGTATGTGTGTGTGTATGTATGGTGTGTGTGTGGTGATGTGTGTGTGGTGAGGAGTGTGTGTGGTATTGTTAGGTGTGCGAGGTGTGTGTGTGGGTGTGTGTGGGGTGTAGTGGGTGTGTGGGGTGTGTGTGTATGTGTGTTATGTAGTGTAGTTGTGGTGTGTGTGTGTGATATAGTGTGCTTGTGTGTGTATATATATGTGTGTGTGTGTGAGGGGTGTGTGTGTGTGTGTATGTGACGTGGCGTGCTGTGTATGTCTGTGTATGTGTGGGTGTGCTGTGTGTGTGTTTGTATGTGTGTGTGGTGTCACAGTGTGTGTTGGTGTGCTGGTCAGTGGAGTGTAATGTGTGAGTGTGTGTGTGTAGGTGTGACTGTGTGGTGTGTGTTTGGTATGTGTGGTCGTGTGTTATGTGTGTGTGTATGTGCTAAGAGTGTGTGTATGTATAGGTGTGTGTGTGTGTGGTGTCGTGTGTGTATGATGTGGTGAGTGTGTGTGTGTGTGTGTGCTGAGTATGTGTGTGTGTGGTATGTGTGTTATGTGTGTATGTGTGCTGTATGTGTGTATGTGTGTGTGTTTGTGTGGTGGGGATGTGTATGATATGTAGTGTAATGTTGAGTTGTGTGTGATGTGTGTATATGAGTGTTATGTGTGTAATGAGCTGTGGGTGTGTTATGTATGTCCAGGATGTGTGGTGTGCCAGGTGTGGCGTGTGTGTGTATGAGGGTTGTGGTGTGAGAGTGTGTGTGTGTGTGTGTGTTTGTGTGTGAGTGTGTATGTGTGTGTGTGTGTGTGTGTGTATGTGTGTGAGTGTGTATGTGTGTGTGTATGTATGTGTGTGTGTGTGTGTGTATGTGTGTGTGTGGTGTGTGTGTATGTGTGTGTGTATGTATGTGTGTGTGTGTGTGGTGTAGTGGGCTGTGTGGTGTGTGTGTATGTGTGTCATCCGGCTTTGTGTGATATGTGGTGTATGTAGTGTGGTGGATAGTCTGTGTGTGTGTGTGTGTGTGTGTGTGTCATGTATGGTGTGTGGTGTGTCGTGCGGGTGTGTGTATGTATGTGTGTGTGCTTGTGTGCTGTATGTGTGCTGTTGGGTGTGTGTTGTGTGTGTGTGTGTGGTTATGGAGTTGTGTGTGTGTGTGTGTATGTGTGTGTGTGTGTGTGTATGTGCGTGTGAGTGTGTGGGTGTGTGTGTGTGGGTGTTTGTAGTCCTAACAGTGTTTCTCTAACACACGCTGAATTGTCGAGCACACTCGTCCTCCCTCTGGCCACTCCTTTCCTTCTTATCCCACATGCCCCCCACCCCGATCCACTCCAGTATTGATAACCATGACGATGGTTTGGTTGTTTCCTGAACTGCAGGCACCAGGGGGCGCTCTCGCCTAAGCCAGGACGGCCTATGTGCCATGTGTCTCAACAGCCAGGACTCAATAGGAACATTCAACCTCTCACGCGCACAAAAACCTCATTAGTCAATTTAGACGGCACACGAGAAATCCGCCAGATAAGCGCCGGGGTTTATCAGGCCCTCGTCAGCCCGGCCTCTCGGGGGAATCCCCGGCGCCGGTCCACTGATACAGTCCTCTGTAAACGTAGGTAACCATCCCCCACGCGGCATAAGAATGTCTTGCAGTTTTCTAATGTGAAAAACTCACACAGGCCAACATAACCTAGGCCGCACACTTAGAGAAACCAGGTTCTAGATATTTGCCATGTATACAGTATAAATTGTTCACACAGTTCCATTAATCTCCATCTTTCCCGCTATGTAAACCTTTCACCAAAAACATAAACTAAACATAAACACATTCAATACCTA
>JAMWET010000346.1:265000-281571 GCA_024036415.1 Prochilodus magdalenae | reverse complement strand
GTTTTTAAAATTAAATTTTTAAATTCTATTATGTGTTGGCTTTATAAGGAAGTGTTAGATAAAGTCAAACGCTGATACTGAATAAAATAAAAATAAATATAATTTAAAAGTAATATCGACTATATATTTTCTTATAGATAGCAGGTAAAGTAGACAAAGTGCACAGGTAATTCCTCACAGACATCATATGGCAGCCCGTGGAGCCCTCCGTAGGTTATCTCCTATCAAGATTAACGACGCGACTTTTTCATCCAGTACAAAAACCTTTACTGTCAGCCTAACCTAGGTTAGCCTGACCTGATCAATGGGCTTTTAAACCCTGACATGGTGATATGCAGGCCTTGCTCATAACGACTTACTTTGAGACTTAGGCGAGACCCACCTCCAGAAGCCGTCAGCCAGAGCTGCTGTGCCCTAATTGGCTCATAGGCTGGTATTTTATCTTCTGTATCGTCAGATAAACAGCTCCTGTCTCACGCCGCCCGCACGAGAGGTATTTTTTCTGAAGGGCTTTCAACGCACACAGATATTGGACCCATATATTCCCACCTCTTCCTCATCAACGGCTCAGAACAAGCAGGGGTGCACATGACTGGAAAATCTGAGAAATAAAAAAACATTTTATATAGCAGACCTCGCTCCTCGCACCCTGGCAGTGTCTCGTACACACACTGCAGAAAACCGGAGGCTGGAGCTGGTTTTTCTTTAACCTGACACAGAAGTAATTAAAGTTCAGCTCCAAATATAAAACAGAGGTTATTTAAAAAAAAAAAAGTCTTTTAAAAACTGCAATGAACTCTGCACAACTTGCTGATTTCTCTCACTCCGACTTTTTTAAAATACAAACCTTTATGAAGGTATAGATTTGAAAGTCTTTTTGCATTATTCTATACATAAACTAACAGCACTGCCAGTAAACAGTAGTAATCGGGTACAGTACAGGAACATTATGTCAACTCCGTACTGACAGTACCAACCGGTCTCACAGATCATAGAGAAAAATATCAGTTACTGGACAGTAACATTTCTATACTACCACAAACACAGTAAACAACGTAACATACATTACTGATAAACATTAACTTATAGAAACTGACACTATCAATAACTACGTCCACCCCGAATGACAGCTCACATTCTTTCATCTACAGTACTGATTTCACACATACAAGCACACACTACTAGACAATCACTACTTACACTACTGACAGTCACTAACTACCTAACTATCACTACTGCCCAACCCACAGATTAATTACTAACACTACACTATTTGACAACACTAACTACAATAACTGAAAATCACAATAATCACTAACTAACCTACTTTACAATCACTAGCTACCTAATCTACACTACTATACTGAGAAATCACTACTACACTACTGATAGTCCGCAGATGATCAACTAACTACACTACTGACAATCACTAACTACCACTACTTACAAATCACTAACGTACCTAAGTAACCCTAATGACAATCACAGATAATCCCTAACTACACTACTGACACTCACTAGCTTACCTAACTATAACACTACTGCATCAATCGCTAACTACACTACTGACAATCACAGATAACCACTAACTGCACTACTGACAGTCACTAACTACACTACTGATAATCACTAACTTCACTACTGACAATCACTAACTACCTAACTACACTAATGACAATCACAGATAACCACTAACTACACTACTGACAATCACTAACTACAAAACTGAAAATCACAAATAATCACTAACTACCTAATTACACTTCTGAGAATCACTAACTACACTGTTGATAGTCACAGATGATCACTAACTATACTACTGACAATCACTAACTACACTACTGAGAATCACTAACTACACTACTGACAATCACTAACTTCACTACTGACAATCACTAATTACCTAACTACACTAATGACAATCACAGATAATCACTAACTACACTACTGACAATCACTAACTACCTAACTACACTACTGACAATCACTAACTACACTACTGACGATCACAGATAATCACTAACTACACTACTGACAATCACTAACTACAAAACTGATAATCACAAATAATCACTAACTACACTACTTACTTTCAATCACTAGCTACCTAACTACTCTACTGAGAATCAGTAACTACACTACTGATAGTCACAGATGATCACTAACTATACTACTGACAATCACTACCTACACTACTGACAATCATTAACTTCAATACTAACATTCACCCATAATCACTAACTACACTACTGACAATCACAAACTACACTACTGACAATCACTAACTACACTACTGACAACCACAGATAACCACTAACTACACTACTGACAATCACAAACTACACTACTGACAATCACTAACTACACTACTGACAACCACAGATAACCACTAACTACACTACT
This sequence comes from Prochilodus magdalenae, assembly GCA_024036415.1. Classification (NCBI taxonomy): domain Eukaryota; kingdom Metazoa; phylum Chordata; class Actinopteri; order Characiformes; family Prochilodontidae; genus Prochilodus; species Prochilodus magdalenae. The sequence continues at coordinate 279,168 of JAMWET010000346.1, read as the reverse complement.
GACAATCACTAAATACCTAACTACACTTCCTACAATCACAGATCATCACTAACTACACTTCTGACAATCAGTAACTACACTACTGACCACCATGATAATTCACTTAAACTAACACTTACTGACCGTCACTAACAAACAATAATACGTGTTGTAATAAACCTTAAATACAGTACTAGACATTACCAATTACTACATTAATAACTCAAACAAATGTCCAGTTCAGGGTACTGACTGTTGTACTTGGTCTGACTTCCTTATTTTTAATTTTCCTGTTCCACCTTAAGATGGTGCAGCGGTTGATGCATGCCCTTACTTGCTGCCTGTTTGCTTTATTATTTCACTTTGTTTTCCTGTAAAGGTCTCAGCAGTTTTTATGCTGCGCTCAGGTTACCTAGTCGAGCCTCTTGTATCAAGCGTGCTTCCATTCGGCGGCCTTTAATGGTGTATCGTAATGTCTACAGGTGTTTCATTAATAACTGCTGCTGCTCCGTTTGGAGCCTGGAATAAAAAAGTTCCATGAATAAGCATTCTGAATTGATAACTTTCGCATTGTCCTGTCTGACGCCTGCTGTTTCCATCTTTTTGCATCACACAGCGGCGTCAAGAAACAGCAGTCCAGAAGCAAAACTTGTAGACGAGACGGGAACTGTGAGTTATTTAAAAAAATCTATTTTAGTCCAGTGTTTTTTCATGGCCTAGTAGTCATAGTAACACTGGCCACTACACATCACAGCCAAATACTACTGAACATCAATACAGACCGACTCCAGCACAGACAGAACCAGCACGTGCTACGTTACGAACCGCAGTTTTACAGTTCTGGCACAAGACCAATATATTTTTCAGCAATAAATACTGGTTTTAGATTTTTATTAGAAAAACAAATATAGTTTGTTCCATATGTAGAAAAAACATTATTAATAACTGGAATCCCTGAAAAAATTCATCCCTGTACAAACCTTATATCTCCATTTTTGTTGATTTTCACGTTCTATTTCATCATTTTAATACGCAGCTTCCATTTACACTGTGTGGAACATTTCATGCTAAATGACCAACAGATCTATGATTGCAACATCACTTGGAAAAATTGTCCTGGGTTAGAGTTTAAATTAGGTTTTCCCATCTACTGTAGAAGTTGGCATTTTTGGAGACAGTCAGAACAAGCTGCAGGATCAGACAAAACAATCTTCAGATCATCAAAAAAAACAAATCTTCAGGATCAGTCAAAATAAGACTATGGATCAACCAAAACAAGTTTTATAATCATCCAAAACAAGCTTTAGGATCAGCCCAAAAAAGCTTTAGGATTAGCCAAAACAAGACTCAGGATCAATCAGAACAAGCATCAGGACCAGCCAAAATTAGACTCAGGATCAATCAGAACAAGCTTCAGGATCAATCAGAACAAGCATCAGGATCAGCCTAAACAAGCCTTAGGTTCAGTGAAAACAAGCTTCAGTATCAGTCAAAACAAGCTGCAGAATCAGCCAAAACAAGCATCAGGATTGGCCAAAGCAAGCTTTGGGATCAGTCAAAACAAGCTTCAGGATCAGCCAAAACAAGCTTCAGGATCAGTCAAAATAAGACTATGGATAAACCAAAACGAGTTTCATAATCAGCCAAAATTGGATCAACCAAAATAAGCTTCAGGATCAGTCAAAAAAAGACTCAGGATCAGCCAAAACAAGCTTCAGGATATCAGTTCAACCTAAGCTTCATATGATCAGAGCCAAAGCAAACCTTAGGATCAATGAAAAACAAGCCTTTAGGATCAAGCCAAAACAAGCTTTTAGGATCAGCCAAAACAAGACTTCAGTTGATCAGCCAAACACAAGCTTCAGGATCAGCCCGAAACAAAGCTTTAGGATTCAGCCAAAACAAGCTTTCAGGATCATCCCAAAAAAGCTTCAGGATTAGTCAAAAACAGACTCTGCTGGATCAAAATCATAACAAGCTTCAGGATCAATCTAGAACAACTATTAGGATCAGCCAGAATTAGACTCAAGATCAAGGATCAGCCAAAACAAGCCTTCAGGATCAGTCCCAGATAAGCTTCAGGATACGCCAAACGGAGCCTGGTGAGTGATCAATGAAAAACAAGATTTAGGATCAGCCAAAACAAGCTTTAGGATCAGCCAAACAAGCTTTGTAGGTCAGTGAAAACGTCGCTGCTTGTGCAAAGATGACAAGGCAAAAAAAGCTTTAGGATTTAGGAAAAAGCCAAAACAAGCTTCAAGGATCAGCCCAAAAAGTTAGTATTAGCCAAAACAAGGACTTCTGGATCAATCAGAATAATCATCAGGACCCGCCCAAATCAAGTCCTCAGGATCAATCAGAACAAGCTTCAGGATCAGTCAAAAACAACGTTCATGATCATCAGAACAAGTAATTGGGATCAAGCCAAATTAAGACTATAGGAATCAATCAGAACAAGCTTCAGGAGCATGCCAAAACATGCATCATCGGAATCAGCCAAAAAAAGCTTTAGATCAGCCAAACAGACTCCGTATCATCACGAATAAGCCTCAGGCAGCAAAATCAGAGTCAGGATCAGCCAAACAAGCTTCAGGATCGCTTCCTAGTACTTGAAATAGTGGGTAGAAAACGCACCAACATACCAATCATGACAGAAGGACAATGATCAGGAAAACAAAACTAGTGAGAGAGAGACCACAGAGACAGAGAAGACAGAGAGAGAGAGAGAGAGACAGGAGAGAGAGAGAGAGAAGCTGTACTTGTAGCGGCATTTATGAGGATGACGCTTGTTTTTTGGTGCAACAGTGAACCGGAAAAAAGCGGACTGGGGTGCTCGCTGCTGGAACGGGACCGATTAAACTAACCATTCAGTGTGAAGAAATCCGACACAATCCAAAAACACACACACATACCTATCGTTAAACACAACCCAACACCCCCAACACACACACCCACCCCCCCAAAAACAAACAACACCTCACACATAACCGCTTTCCCTCTGGACACAAACTCCGCACAGCACCCACGAAAGGTCAAGGGCTGATTAGCAGCAGAGCTGCGCTGGCTGGCTAATGAAGAGCTCCTCCACAATGGAGCGCAGTGGAATGTGACCTGAATAAGTGAGAGGAATTTCTCCCAGCTAATTATTCACCACACACAGAGGATGCTGTCCGTGCAGTGGATGTTTCCTTTCCTTTTCCGTTTTAATCCCGTGCGGCTCGACTGCAGAGATCCAGACGCTGAACGTGGTGTATCTTTCTACATGTGTTTTTAACACGTGCCGTGTCGCCCAGCCCTCCCGCCGACAGCCGGGCCATCCTTCAGCCGTAAGTTACAGCTCATGAGACGGACTGTGTTGAATTAAGAACTGGAGAGGTTCTTCCTCTGGGCCCAGATCGTCCAAACAGTTTTTGTGAAGCCCTTAGCCCCCTGGTGCGGGGTGTCCTCAGACTCACACCACCGCGGGGCTACTACTGGCTCATGTGGGCTAAAGACAGCGTTACATACGATCGGGCCTTGATTAACAGCTACAGAGTCGTGTTGGTAGACTCTGATTTACAATAGGCAGAATGGCATTCTGTCATTCCCATTCCGGCACGGAATGGATAAAAGATGCAAAGACGACCTCACGCTAATGGGAAAGACAAGGAGAATCCGACTGAGGGAGTGTACATCCCTGCTATTACTAGCAAACGATGGTAGTCCCATACAAACTCCATCAGTGTTGTTCTGTGTCAAAGAGTATTTCCATGCCAGGGATCAACCTCGATCCCAATTCCGGTTCTATGGTGTTTCCCTGGTCAAGTGGCCGTCGAACATCCACCCCATGCCCGTGCCGCATTGAAGAAAGCCATGAATCCTTGCACCGTCTTACAGTGATTCCCGTATTCCGCCTTAAGGCCACCGCGCAACTGGTTCAGACACTGGCTCTGGTTAATCCCGTGCTCGTCGGTGTATATGGTGAATATGGATGGAACCGAGAGCCAGTGCCATCCGCTGCCGGTCCCTGCCCACGTTTCAGCAACTTGGGCCACCGGGAATTGATTAAGGCATAACACAGTGAACTAGCTGCGGAATCCAGACAGTCGTCCTCAGATGGTGGTTCAGTCGTCTATATCACTGGCTAGCTGACGCCAGCTGCACTGTCTTCTCGTCCCCCCCCTGTGGCCGCTCACGTGGCGCTAAGGGAAGGATGTCACCTCCATTGTCTTCTCCAAAGCACAGCACCGTTCTCATACTGTACATCTGTATTCCCCCCAGTCTGATCGCTCGTTAGAGCTTCCTGTGTCTGTAAGCCCCGCCTCCACAGTGAGCCTGGTCCTGAATTGGTCAGCTCGCCCCACTGCTTGTGAACCGTTTTCCTTCCTACATTCGCAGTGATCTCCTGCCGTACCAGGAAGTTGAATGGAAACAGCTGGAGTTCCAACGGTGTGGACTCCACAGGTGTAGCTCAGTGAGGTGTCTACACACATTATACGGAGGTTCTAGGATTGGCTTCCGAGGACGTTGGGTGGGAGGCGAATAATCTGCATGTTAAGATAACAGCTCTTAGTGTTTAAATCTCTTTAGCCCAATTCTAACCCCCCCACCCCCCCCCCCACCCTCTACACCTTTATCCTGGTCAAACACAGACACAAGGCCTGCTCTATCAAGTGACTGCGGTGATGTATACCACAAGATGGTCCTCTTTTGGGGATTAGGAGGAGGGTTCCAACTACCTCACTGCTTCAGAACATACAGAATTAAAAAAGACTAATCAGAGAGAGAGAGAGAGGAGAGAGAGAAGGAGATAGAGAGAGAGAGAGGGAGAGAGAGAGAGAGAGAGAGAGAGAGAGAGAGAGAGAGACAGAGACAGAGAGACAGAGAGAGAGAGACAGAGAGAGAGAGAGCGAGAGAGAGGGAGAGAGAGAGAGAGAGACAGCGAGAGAGAGAGAGAGAGAGATGCGTGAGGAGAGAGGGACGGATAGAGGAGAGAGAGAAGAGATGGAGAGGAGACAGAGAGGAGAGACACGGAGAGAGCGAGAGAGAGAGAGGGAGGGGAGAGCGAGAGAGGGAGAGAGCGGGAGAGGAGAGAGAGAGATGAGAGACGAGAAAAGGACAGAGAGAGAGCAAAAGACACGAGAGGAGAGAGAGAGAGAGAAAGAGAGAGAGAAAACAGATACAGGGAGAGGGAGATAAAAAGGAAAGAATGGGGGAGAGATGAGGGTCAAAGATTGGAGGGAGCTAAAAAAGAGATGGAGGAGGAGAGTGAGATTATGGGGGTGTGAGAGAAACTGGAGGGTAGAGAAGAGAGAGAATTGGAGGAGGAGGAGAGAGAGCTGGGGAGAGTGAGAGAGAGGGAGTTGTAGAGAGAGAGAGAGAGAGAGAGAGAGATGGAGGAGTAGAGAGAGATGGAGAGAGAGAGAGATGGAGGGAGGTTATGTCTCTTCTTTCTGCCATAAAAGGCCTGTTTTATCCAGCTAACTTGACAGACTGTTGCCACTCGTCAACCTGTCCAGGTTTTTCCAGGCAGCGCTCCCTCTTTCGCTTCCTCTGGAGTATGACCTTCCGGTCCTGTGTGCCAGTCAGTAATGATTTCTGAAGGAGTCCTCGTCTCGAGTCTCTAGTTGCTCTCAGGGGCATTTTCAGGTTCTGTACAAGGGGAACGAGAGGTATAAAGAAGAAGGACAAGTCGTGTGGAGAGAGACGAGTCAGTGGAGAAGGAAACGTGTCAGGGGAGGAGGAGACGAGTCAAGTGGAGAAGGAGACGAGTCCAGTGGAGAAGGAGACGGGTCCGTGGAGAAGGAGAGGGGTCTGTGGAGCAAGGAGACGGGTTCTGTGGAGAAGGAGAACAGGCTTGTGGAGAAGGAGAACGAGTCAGTGGAGAAGGAGACGGGGTCATGTGGAGAAGGAGACGGGTCTGTGGAGATAGGAGACGAAGTCAGTGGAGAAGGAGACATGTTCCCGTGGAGAGGAAGGAGACGGGTATGTGGAGAAGGAGAACGGGTCTGGGAGAAGGAGACAAGTCAGGGGAGAAGGAGGACGGGTCTGTTGTAGAAAGGAGACGGGTCTGTGGAGAAGGAGACGGGTCTGTGGAGAAGGAGACGGGTCTGTGGAGAAGAAGACCGGTCTGTGGAGAAGAAGACCGGTCTGTGGAGAAGGAGACAGGTCTGTGGAGAAGGAGACGGGTCGGTGGAGAAGAAGACCGGTCTGTGGAGACGGAGACGTGGTCAGTGGAGAAGGAGACGGGTCCTGTGGAGAAAGAGACGGGTCAGTGGAGAAGGAGCGGGGGCTTGTGGAGAAGGAGACGGGTCTGTAGAGAAGGAGACGAGTCTATAATGAAGAAGACAAGTCTGTGGAGAAGGAGACGGGTCTGTGGAGAAGAAGACCGGTCTGTGGAGAAGGCGACGGGTCTGTGGAGAAGGAGACGGGTCTGTGGAGAAGGCGACGGGTCTGTGGAGAAGGAGACGGGTCTGTGGAGAAGGAGACCGGTCTGTGGAGAAGGCGACGGGTCTGTGGAGAAGGAGACGGGTCCGTGGAGAAGGAGACGGGTCCGTGGAGAAGGAGACAGGTCAGTGGAGAAGGAGACGAGTCTGTGGAGAAGGAGACAGGTCTGTGGAGAAGGAGACGGGGCTGTGGAGAAGGAGACGAGTCAGTGGAGAAGGAGACGAGTCAGTGGAGAAGGAGACGGGTCAGTAGAGAAGGAGACGGGTCCGTGGAGAAGGAGACGAGTCAGTGGAGAAGGAGACGGGTCTGTGGAGAAGGAGACGAGTCAGTGGAGAAGGAGACGAGTCCGTGGAGAAGGAGACGGGTCCGTGGAGAAGGAGACGAGTCAGTGGAGAAGAAGACGGGTCAGTGGAGAAGGAGACGGGTCAGTGGAGAAGGAGACGAGTCAGTGGAGAAGGAGACGAGTCAGTGGAGAAGGAGACGAGTCAGGGGAGAAGGAGACGGGTCCGTGGAGAAGGAGACGGGTCCGTGGAGAAGGAGACGAGTCAGGGGAGAAGGAGACGAGTCAGTGGAGAAGGAGACGAGTCAGTGGAGAAGGAGACGAGTCAGGGGAGAAGGAGACGGGTCCGTGGAGAAGGAGACGGGTCCGTGGAGAAGGAGACGAGTCAGTGGAGAAGGAGACGGGTCAGTGGAGAAGGAGACGAGTCCGTGGAGAAGGAGACGGGTCAGTGGAGAAGGAGACGAGTCAGTGGAGAAGGAGACGAGTCCGTGGAGAAGAAGACGAGTCAGTGGAGAAGGAGACGAGTCCGTGGAGAAGGAGACGAGTCCGTGGAGAAGGAGACGGGTCTGTGGAGAAGGAGACGAGTCAGTGGAGTAGGAGACGAGTCAGTGGAGAAGGAGACAAGTCTGTGGAAAAGGAGACGAGTCAGTGGAGAAGGAGACGGGTCTGTGGAGAAGGAGACGAGTCAGTGGAGAAGGAGACAGGTCTGTGGAGAAGGAGACAAGTCTGTGGAGAAGGAGACGGGGCTGTGGAGAAGGAGACAGGTCTGTGGAGAAGGAGACGAGTCTGTGGAGAAGGAGACGAGTCTGTGGAGAAGGAGACGGGTCAGTGGAGAAGGAGACGGGTCAGTGGAGAAGGAGACGGGTCAGTGGAGAAGGAGACGAGTCCGTGGAGAAGGAGACAGGTCAGTGGAGAAGGAGACGGGTCAGTGGAGAAGGGAGCGGTGGGGGTCAGTGGAGAAGAGACGGGGTCTGTGGAGAAGGAGACGAGTCAGTGGAGAAGGAGACGGGTCTGTGGAGAAGGAGACGAGTCAGTGGAGAAGGAGACGGGTCAGTGGAGAAGGAGACGGGTCTGTGGAGAAGGAGACGAGTCAGTGGAGAAGGAGACGAGTCAGTGGAGAAGGACACCATTACAGCAGTGAATAAAATCCCAGTCTACAGGGAACTCTCCTCGGAATTGTGCCAGGGAAGGCATCCACCAAATCTGGACGCCAGAGTGCTGTTTCGGAATAACAGTGTGTGGATCACCGTTATCGAGCGGTTCAGCGTGCGCTCACTCTTACAATCACTATCATCATCTACCATGTGGGTTTGATTAGGTGGCTCGGCCGCTGTGCTGCGTTTCTGCCTCACCTCAACTCACAGGAAGTCAGCGCGCACTCTCAGCCTGCTGACTCTCCGCCAGCTGCTAATTACCATCACCGCTCCGAGTCCCGGAGCTCCAGGCATACAGACACAGCCTTCTAATACTGACCTGCAGCCTTCCTGCCTCCACCATGACAGGACAGGACAGGGCAGGACAGAGTTCAAAGGAGGACAACCCTAACCCCTACATTTACACTAAACCCCTAACCCCTACATTTACACTAAACCCCTAACCCCTAAACCCTACATTTACACTAAACCCCTAACCCCTACATTTACACTAAACCCCTAACCCCTACATTTACACTAAACCCCCTAACCCCTACATTTACACTAAACCCCTAACCCCTACATTTACACTAAACCCCTAACCCCTACATTTACACTAAACCCCTAACCCCTACATTTACACTAAAACCCCCTAACCCCTACATTTACAGTAAAACCACTAACCCCTACATTTTACACGCAACCCTAATCCCTACATTACACTAAACCCCCAACCCCTACATTTACACTAAACCCCCCTAACCCCTACATTTTACAATAAACCCCCTAACCCCTATACATCTACACTAAACCCCCTAAACCCCTACATTTACAACTAAACCCCCTAACCCCTAAATTTACACTAAACCCCTAACCCCAACATTTACAATAAACCCCCTAACCACTACATTTACACTAAACCCCCTAACCCCTACATTTACACTAAACCCCCTAACCCCTACATTTACCCTACACCCCCTAACCCCTACATTTACACTAAACCCCCTAACCCCTACATTTACACTAAACCCCCTAACCCCTACATTTACACTAAACCCTAAAACCTACATTTACACTAAACCCCCTAACCCCTACCTTTACACTAAACCCCCTAACCCCTACATTTACACTAAACCCCTAACCCCTACATTTACACTAAACCCCCTAACCACTACATTTACCACTAAACACCCCTAACCCTACATTACACTAAACCCCTAACCCCTACATTACCACTAAACCCCCCTAACCCCTACATTTACACTAAACCCCCTAACCCCTACCACTATATTTACACTAAACTACCCTAACTCTACATTTCCACTAAACCCCCTAACCCCTACATTTTGACACTAAAACCCCCCTAACCCCCACATGTACACTAAAACCTTAACCCCTACATTTTACACTAAACCCCATAAACCCCTACATTTACACTAAACCCCCTAACCCCTACATTTACACTAAACCCCTAAACCCAAACATTAAACTAACCCCCCAAACACCTGCATTTAAGCTAAACCCCTAACCCCTACATTTACACTAAACACCTTAATGTCCCTACATTTACACTAACCCCTAACCCCTACATCTACACTAAACCCCCTAACCCCTACATTTACACTAAACCCCAAACCCCAAAATTTAAACAAAACCCCAAAACCCCTACAGGTTATTTACCATAAGGAACCACCTACCCCCTACATTTACACGAAACCCCTAAAACCTACATTTAGACAAACCCCTAACCCCTACATTTACCACTAAAACCCCCTAACCCCTACATTTACACTAAACCCTACATTTACACTAAACCCCTAACCCCTACATTTACCACTAAAACCGCTAACACCCCTACATTTACACTAAACCCCCTAACACCTACATTTACACTAAACCCCTAAACCCTAAATTTTCACTAAACCCCCTAACCCCTACATTTACACTAAAACCCCTAAACCCAACATCTACACTAAACCCCCAAACCCCTACCATTTACACTTTTAAACCCCCCTAACCCCTAAATTTACACTAAACCCCCCTAACCCCTACATTTTACAACTAAACCCCTAAACCCTACATTTACACTAAAACCCCTAAACCACTACAGTTTACACAAACCCTAAACCTTTTACATTTACACTAAAACCCCTAAAACCTACATTACAATAAACCCCCAAACCCTACATTTACACTAAACCCCCTAACCCCTACATTTCACTAAACCCCCTAAACCCTACATTTACAATAAACCCCTAACCCTTACATATACACTAAACCCCCTAACCCCTACATTTACACTAAACCCTAAACCCTAAATTTACACTAAACCCCTAAAATCCTACATTTACACAACCTATATAATTCTCTTCTTTTCCTATTCACTTCCTTCATCTTTGTATTTTTCTTGTTTTCTTACATTTTTAGGCTTGTATTACTATTCCTCATCATTCTTTTCCCTATCATGTTTTCGTTCTATTTTGTTCTGTTCAGATTTTACTTGTATTTTTGTTTTTATCTTATTTTCTTAGGGTGTTAGTTGTAAATGGTAGGAGGTTAGGGGGTTTAGTGTAAAAATGTAGTGTTTAGGTTTTGGTGTTAATGTAGGAGTTAGGGGGTTTAGTGATAAATTGTAGGGTTTCAGGGGCTTTTAGTGTAAATGTAGGGTTAGGGGGTTTTAGTGTAAATGTAGGGGTTAGGGGGGTTTTAAAGTTGTAAATGTAGGGGTTAGGGGTTTCAGTGTAAATGTAGGGTTTAGGGGTTTAGTGTAAATGTAGGGGGTTAGGGTTTAGTGTAACAATGTTAGATGGTTAGGGGTTTGTGTAAAATGTAGGGTTAGGGGTTTAGGGTAAATGTAGGGGTTAGGGGGGTTTAGTGTAAATGTAGGGGTTAGGGGGTTTAGTGTAAATGTAGGGGTTAGGGGTTTAGTGTAGATGTAGGGGTTTAGGGGTTTAGTGTAAATGTAGGGGTTTAGGGGGTTTAGTGGTAATGTTAGGGTTTAGGGGTTTAGTGTAAATGTAGGGAGTTAGGGGGTTTAGTGGGTAAATGTAGGGTTTAGAGGTTTAGTGTAAATGTAGGGGTTAGGGGGTTTAGTGTAAATGTTGGGGTTTATGGGTTTAGTGTAAATGTAGGGTTTAGGGGTTAGTGTAAATGTAGGGGTTAGGGTTTCAGTCTAAACTTTAGGGTTTAGGGGTTTTTAGTGTAAATGTAGGGGTTAGGGGGTTTAGTGTAAATGTAATGGGGTTTAGGGGATTTAGTGTAAAGGTAGGGGTTTAGGGGTTTAGTGTAAAATGTAGGGGGTAGGGGGTTTAGTGTAGATGTAGGGGTTAGGGGTTTTAGTGTTTTTTTTTTTGTAATGTAAGGGATTTTAAGGGTTTAGTGTAAATGTAGGGGTTTAGGGGGTTTAGTGTAAATGTAAGGGGTTAGGGGGTTTAGTTTAAATGTAGGGTTAGGGGGTTAGTGTAAAATGTGGGGTTAGGGGGTTTAGTGTAAATGTAGGGGTTATGGGGTTTTTAGTGTAAATGTAGGGGTTAAGGGTTTAGTGTAAATGCTAGTGGTTACGGGGTTTAGTGTAAATGTAGGGGTTAGGGGGTGTAGTGTGAATGTTAGGATTTAGGGTTTAGTGTCTATGTAGGGTTAGGGTGGTTTAGTGTAAATGTAGGGGGTTAGGGGGTTTAGTGTAAATGTAGGGGTAGGGGGTCTAGTGTAACATGTAGGGGTTTATGGGGTTTATTCGTTTTAAATGTAAGTGTGGTTAGGGGGTTTAGTGTAAATGTAGGGGTTGAGGGGGTTAGTGTAAATGTAGGGGTTAGGGGGTTTAGTGTAAAGGGATAGGGGTTTTAGGGGGTTTAGTTGTAAATGTAGGTTTTTAGGGAGTTTATGTGTATAATGTAGGGGTGATTTAGGGGTTTAGGGGTTTAGTGTAAATGTAGAGGGTTAGGCGGGTTTGAGTGTAATGTAGGGGGTTAGGGGGTTTTAGTCGTAAATGTAGGGGTTAGGGGGTTTAGTTGTAAATGGTAGGGGTTAGGGGTTTGTTTTAGAGTAAAATGTAGGGTTAGGGGTTTAGGCCGTAAATGTAGGGGTAAGGGGGTTTAGTGTAAATGTAGGGGGTTAGGGAATAGTGTAATGTAGGGGTTAGGGGGTTTTAGTGTAGATGTATGGGGTTAGGGGGGTTATTGTAAATGTAGGGTTAGGGGGTTTAGTGTAAAGTGGCTTTAGGGGTTTGGGGGTTTAGTGTAAATGGTGGGGTTTTGGGGTTTTAGTTTAAATGTAGGGGTTAGGGGGTTAGTATAAATGAACGGGGTTAGGGGTTTAGTGTAAATGTAGGGGCTTTAGGGTGTTTAGTGTAAATGTAGGGTTGGGGGTTTTAGTGGTACATGAATAGGGGTTGGGGGTTTAGTGTAAATGTAGGGGTTAGGGGGTTTTTAGTGTAAAGTGTGCTAGGGGTTAGGGGGGTTTAGTGTAAATGTTCTAGGGGTTAGGGGTTTTAGTGTAAATGTAGGTTTAGGGTTAGGGGTTTAGTGTAAATGTAGGGGTTAGGGGTTAGTGTAAAATTGTACATGGGGGTTAGGGTTTGTCCTCCCTTAGAACTCTGTCCTGCCCTGTCCTGTCCTGCCCTGTCTCATGGTGGAGGCAGGAAGGCTGCAGGTCAGTATTAGAAGGCTGTGTCTGTATGCCTGGAGCTCCCGGGACTCGGAGCGGTGATGGTAATTAGCAGTGCTGGCGGCGAGTGCAGTAGCAGGCTGAGAATGCCGCGCTGAGTGTTCCTGTTGAGTGTCTGAGGTGAGGCAGAAACGCAGCACAGCGGCCGAGCCACCTAATCAAACCCACATGGTAGATGATGATAGTGATTGTAAGAGTGAGCGCACGCTGAACCGCTCGATAACGGTGATCCACACACTGTTATTCCGAAACAGCACTCCGGCGTCCAGATTTGGTGGATGCCTTCCCTGGCACAATTCCGAGGAGAGTTCCCTGTAGACTGGGATTTTATCCACTGCTGTAATGGTGTCCTTCTCCACAGACCCGTCTCCTTCTCCACTGACCCGTCTCCTTCTCCACAGACCCGTCTCCTTCTCCACTGACCCGTCTCCTTCTCCACTGACTCGTCTCCTTCTCCACAGACCCGTCTCCTTCTCCACTGACTCGTCTCCTTCTCCACAGACCCGTCTCCTTCTCCACTGACCCGTCTCCTTCTCCACTGACTCGTCTCCTTCTCCACAGACCCGTCTCCTTCTCCACAGACCCGTCTCCTTCTCCACTGACCCGTCTCCTTCTCCACTGACCCGTCTCCTTCTCCACTGACCCGTCTCCTTCTCCACAGACTCGTCTCCTTCTCCACAGACTCGTCTCCTTCTCCACAGACCTGTCTCCTTCTCCACAGCCCCGTCTCCTTCTCCACAGACTTGTCTCCTTCTCCACAGACCTGTCTCCTTCTCCACTGACTCGTCTCCTTCTCCACAGACCCGTCTCCTTCTCCACTGACTCGTCTCCTTTTCCACAGACTTGTCTCCTTCTCCACTGACTCGTCTCCTTCTCCACTGACTCGTCTCCTTCTCCACAGACCCGTCTCCTTCTCCACGGACTCGTCTCCTTCTCCACGGACTCGTCTCCTTCTCCACTGACTCGTCTTCTTCTCCACGGACTCGTCTCCTTCTCCACTGACTCGTCTCCTTCTCCACTGACCTGTCTCCTTCTCAACGGACTCCGTCTCCTTTCTCCACTGACCCGTCTCCTTCTCACTTAGACTGACTCGTCTCCTTCTCCACGGAACCGTCTCCGTCTCCACGGACCCGTCTCCTTCTCCCCTGACTCGACTCCTACTCCACTGACTCGTCTCCTTCTCCACTGACTCGTCTCCTTCTCCCCTGACTCGTCTCCTTCTCCACGGACCCGTCTCCTTCTCCACGGACCCGTCTCCTTCTCCCCTGACTCGTCTCCTTCTCCACTGACTCGTCTCCTTCTCCACTGACTCGTCTCCTTCTCCACTGACCCGTCTCCTTCTCCACTGACCCGTCTCCTTCTCCACAGACTCGTCTCCTTCTCCACGGACCCGTCTCCTTCTCCACGGACACGTCTCCTTCTCCACAGACCCGTCTCCTTCTCCACAGACACGTCTCCGACTCCACTGGACTCGTCGTCTCCTTCTCCACGGACCCGTCTCCTTCTCTACTGACCCGTCTCCTTCTCCACTGACTCGTCTCCTTCTCCACTGACTCGTCTCCTTCTCCACAGCCCCGTCTCCTTCTCCACAGACCTGTCTCCTTCTCCACAGACTCGTCTCCTTCTCCACTGACCTGTCTCCTTCTCCACGGACCCGTCTCCTTCTCCACGGACCCGTCTCCTTCTCC
>JAMWET010000346.1:182500-260000 GCA_024036415.1 Prochilodus magdalenae | reverse complement strand
CCTGAAGCTTGTTTTAGCTGATCCTAAAGTTTGCTTTGGCTGATTATAAAACTTGTTTTGGTTGATCCATAGTCTTATTTTGACTGATCCTGAAGATTGTTTTGGCTGATTCTGAAGATTGTTTTGGCTGATCCTGATGCTTGTTCTGACTGTCTCCAAAATGCCAACTTTACAGTAGATGGGAAAACCTAATTTAACTCTAACCAGACATTTTTCCAAGTGATGTTGCATCATTTCTGTTGGTCCATTTAGCATGAAATGTCCACGCAGTGTAAATGGAAGCTGCTGTATTAAAATGATGAATAGAAGTGAAAATCAACAAAAATGGAGATATAAGTTTGTACAGGGATGAATTTTTCAGGGATCCAGTTATTAATAATGTTTTTTCTACATATGGAACAACTATATTTGTTTTTCTAATAAATCTAAACAGTATTTATTGCTGAAAAATATATTGGTTGTGCCAGAACTGTAACTGCTGTAACGTAGCAGGTGTTTTCTGTCTGTGCTGGAGTCGGTCTGTATTATTTGTCAGTAGTATTTGGCTGTGATGGTAGTGGCCAGTGTTACTATGACTACTGGCCATGAAACACTGGACTAAATAGATTTTTAAATAACTCACATTTCCCTCGTCTACAGTTTTGCTCTGGACTGCTGTTTCTGACCCGCTTTGTGATGCAAAAGACTGGAAAAGCAGGCGTCAGACACACAATGCTGAAGTTTCAATTCAGATGCTTTTTCATGGAACTTTTTTATTCCAGCTCAAACGGAGCAGCAGTTATTACTGAAACACCTGAGACATTAGGATACACCATTAAAGGCAGAATGAAGCAGCTGGAACAAGAGGCTCGACAGGTAACCTGAGCTGCCAGCATAACTGCCGAGACCTTTAGCAGGAAAAGTGAAATAATAAGCAAACAGGCAGCCAGAAGGGCCATCATCACCGCTGAACCATTTAAGGTGGAACAGGAAAATTAAAATAAGAAGTCAGACAAGTACCACAGTCAGTACCTTAACTGACATTTGTTGGTTATGTAGTAATTGGTAATGTCAGTACTGTATTTAAGGTTTTTTACAACAATATTATTGTTTGTTAGTGGCGGTCAGTAGTGTAGTTAGTGATTATCTGTGGTTGTCAGTAGTGTAGTTACTGATTGTCAGAAGTGTAGTTAGTGATGATCTGTGATTGTAGGAAGTGTAGTTAGGTATTATCAGTAGTGTTGTTAGTGATTGTCAGTAGTACAGTTAGTGATTATCTGTGATCGTCAGTAGTGTAGTTAGTGATTGTCAGTAGTGAAGTTAGTGATTATCAGTAGTGTTGTTAGTGGTTGTCAGTAGTACAGTTAGTGATTATCTGTGATTATCAGTAGTGTAGTTAGTGGTTATCTGTGGTTGTCAGTAGTGTAGTTTGTGATTGTCAGTAGTGTAGTTAGTGGTTATTTGTGGTTGTCAGTAGTGTAGTTAGTGATTGTCAGTAGTGTAGTTAGTGATTATGGTTGAATGTCAGTATTGTAGTTAGTGATTGTCAGTAGTGTAGGTAGTGATTGTCAGTGGTATAGTTAGTGATCATCTGTGACTACCAGTAGTGTAGTTAGTGATTCTCAGTAGAGTACTTAGGTAGCTAGTGATTGAAAGTAGTGTAGTTAGTGATTATTTGTGATTTTCAGTTTTGTAGTTAGTGATTGTCAGTAGTGTAGTTAGTGATTATCTGTGATTGTCATTAGTGTAGTTAGGTAGTTAGTGATTGTCAGTAGTGAAGTTAGTGATTGTCAGTAGTGTGGTTAGTGATTGTCAGTAGTGTAGTTAGTGATTATCTGTGATCGTCAGTAGTGTAGTTAGGTAGTTAGTGATTGTTAGTAGTGTAGTTAGTGATTATCTGTGATTGTCATTAGTGTAGTTAGGTAGTTAGTGATTGTCAGTAGTGAAGTTAGTGATTGTCAGTAGTGTAGTTAGTGATTTTCAGTAGTGTAGTTAGTGATTGTCATTAGTGTAGTTAGTGATTGTCAGTAGTGTAGTTAGGTAGTTAGTGATTGCCAGTAGTATAGTTAGTGATCATCTGTGACTATCAATAGTGTAGTTAGTGATTCTCAGAAGTGTAATTAGGTAGCTAGTGATTGAAAGTACTGTAGTTAGTGATTATTTGTGATTTTCAGTTTTGTAGTTAGTGATTGTCAGTAGTGTTGTTAGTGATTGTCAGTAGTACAGTTAGTGATTATCAGTAGTGTTGTTAGTGATTGTCAGTAGTACAGTTAGTGATTATCTGTGATCGTCAGTAGTGTAGTTAGTGATTGTCAGTGGTGTAGTTAGGTAGTTAGTCATTGTCTGCAGTGTAGTTAGTGATTGTCAGTGGTTGTCAGTAGTGTAGTTAGTAATTAGCTGTGGTTGTCAGTAGTGTAGTTAGGTAGTTAGTTATTGTCAGCAGCGAAGCTAGTGATTGAAAGTAGTGTAGTTAGTGATTATTTGTGATTTTCAGTTTTGTAGTTAGTGATTGTCAGTAGTGTAGTTAGTGATTATCTGCGATTGTCAGTGGTGTAGTTAGGCAGTTAGTGATTGTCAGTAATGTAGTTAGTGATTGTCAGTAGTATAGTTAGTGATCATCTGTGACTATCAATAGTGTAGTTAGTGATTCTCAGAAGTGTAATTAGGTAGTTAGTGATTATTTGTGATTTTCAGTTTTGTAGTTAGTGATTGTCAGTAGTGTAGTTAGTGGTTATCAGTGATTGTCATTAGTGTAGTTAGGTAGTTAGTGATTGTCAGTAGTGAAGTTAGTGATTATCAGTAGTGCTGTTAGTGATTGTCAGTAGTACAGTTAGTGATTATCTGTGATCGTCAGTAGTGTAGTTAGTGATTGTCAGTAGTGTAGTTAGGTAGTTAGTCATTGTCTGCAGTGTAGTTAGTGATTGTCAGTGGTTGTCAGTTGTGTAGTTAGTAATTAGCTGTGGTTGTCAGTGGTGTAGTTAGTGATTGTCAGTAGTGCAGTTGGTGGTTATCTGTGATCATCAGTAGTGTAGTTAGTGATTGTCAGTAGTGTAGTTAGGCAGCTAGTGATTGTCAGTAGTGTGGTTAGTGATTATCTGTGATTGTCATTAGTGTAATTAGGTAGTTAGTGATTGTCAGTAGTGAAGTTAGTGATTATCTGTGATTGTCATTAGTGTAATTAGGTAGTTGGTGATTGTCAGTAGTGAAGTTAGTGATTGTCAGTAGTGTGGTTAGTGATTGTCAGTAGTGTAGTTAGTGATCATCTGTGACTATCAGTAGTGTAGTTAGTGATTCTCAGTAGTGTAGTTAGGTAGCTAGTGATTGTAAGTAGTGTAGTTAGTGATTATTTGTGATTTTCAGTTTTGTAGTTAGTGATTGTCAGTAGTGTAGTTAGTAATTATCTGTGGTTGTCAGTAGTGTAGTTAGGTAGTTAGTGATTGTCAGTAGTGTGTGCTGTTATTGTTGCCATCAGTACTGTAGATTAAAGAATGTGAGCTGCATTCCTGGTGACGTAGTTATTGATAGTGTCAGTACTAAAGTTAATGTTTATCAGTAATGTATGTTACGTGTTACTGTGTTTGTGGTAGTAAATGTTACTGTCAGTAACTGATATTTTCTCTATGACTGTGAGACCGGTTGGTACTGTCAGTACTGGAGTTGACATTAATGTCTGTACTGTTCCAGGTACTACTGTTTACTGGCAGTGCTGTTAGTATGTATAGACTAATGCAAAGACTTTCAAATCTATACCTTCATAAAGGTTTGTATTTTAAAAAAGTGGAGTGGAGAAATCAGCAAGTTGTGCAGAGTTCATGCAGTTTTAAAGACTTTTTTTTTTTTAAAGTACCTCTGTTTATATTTGCTGAACATTTATTACTCTGTATCAGGTTAAAGAAAACCAGCTCCAGCCTCCGTCTGCAGTGTGTGTACGACACTGCAGGGTGCGAGGAGCGAGGTATGCTATATAAATGTTTTTTTTATTTCTCAGATTTCCCGTTCATGTGCACCTGCTTGTTCTGAGCCGTTATGAGGAAGAGTGTGGGAATATCTGGGTCCAATATCTGTGTGCTTTGAAGCCCTTTCAGAAAATAATCACCTCTCGTGGCGGGCTGGCTGTGAGACAGGAGCTGTTTATCTGACGTTTATACAGGAAGATAAATACTCAGCACTATGAGCCCATTAGCTCGGCACAGCAGCTCTGGCTGCGGCTTCTGGAGGTGGGTCTCGCCTAAGTCTTAAATGTAGTCGTTTATGAGGCAAGGCCTGCAATATCATCCATTTCCAGGGGTTTTAAAGCCATCTGATCAGGTCAGGCTAACCTAGCCGTTTAGCTGACAGTAATAGTGTTTGGTACTTGGAGAGAAAAGTGTGGTCGTTAATCGGGATTCAGGAATAACCCTTAGGCGGGCTCCATGGGCTGCCATGAGGAATGTTGCTGTTGTTAGGAATTACCTGTGTCTACTTTGGTCTACTGGACAGCTTATTAGCTTAGAATGAAAAGATATTAGCTGATATTTGTATTATTTAAAATCTGACTGATTTTTTATGCTGATTTTTCAGATCAGAGTTTTGGCTTTGAAGCCGGATCAACTTCCGTATAAAGTCATAACAACAGAAGAGAATTTAAAAGTGTAAGTTGAAAAACTTATAAAAACTTCTTTAAAAGTTGCAAGCAGTTATTTAGCCAGCGATTAGTGATGTTAGCTGAAGTTATTCAGATTTCAGTTTTTTCCCCTTTTTATGGAAACAGAATGTGTCCAAAGTTAAATGTAATCATCTGATCAAATGAACTTAAATTTTAGTTTTTGGTAATTCCAAGGTAAGTGACCTTGGGGCTGTCCAATAACTGTGACACTTCCAGGATTTTCTCTGGGCTTTCAAGTCCTCTGAACTCCAATCCCCAGAATGCTCTGCTCCGTGACCTCATTACCGTGCACTCCCCATCAGCCAATCACATGTCACACTAGCTCGGAGTTCTAATAGCCATCACCTGTTCCCTATCAACCACTCTGTGTATATATAGGACGTCCCTGTGAGGTATTGCATCTACTGCTTCCTAAGGCATGTCTACTGGCTGTTTAGCTGGTTGCTATTGGCAGCTGATTTTGTCTTTTGCCTCCTCCTCTTGTATAGCTTGCCGCCTGTTTGGTCTTTGGTTTTTCTGGTTTTGATTTTGTCTTTCCTTTTGGAGTTGTTCATTCTGACCTGGCTGTTTTTCTTAGATTTTTTTTGTTTGTTACAGTATCACCAGTAAAACTGGTTGACCCTTTAACTTTGTACATGCCTGATAATTTCTCCTGGCGTTATAATCACATTGTGTTTTGCAGTGAAAAAAATTAATCAAGAATGTCAATTTAATCCATGCTAACTTTTGCATTCAAAATTTTTAATTTCATATGTTCAATGTAGAAAGTACTTGGATTCATGCACAAAAAATGATAAAAACGTATTTATATTAGAATAACTTTTAAGAAATGATTTTGCGTTTTGAAATTTGGAATGGTTGCATTAAACATATCGCTGTCCAAAGAAAAACAAGGATCTCCAAAATTCCAACTTTGCAGGAGACAGCAAAAACCTACTAATAACCTACCTTAATGTCTTTTTGTTCCAAATAGTTTGGGGACATTTCTTCTGGTCCGTTCATCATAAAATTTATACACAATGTAAACAGCAGCTCATGTGATCATATGATGCATAAAAATCAAACAAAAAATTTTTTGAAGTTACATGTTTTTGGACATCGCTGACATTTTAAGTTATTTTGAATCTTTTCATTGAATTTATTATTTGATTACTTCCTGTTAACTGACTGTTTCCATGACAAAAGTCTGGTTGTAGCTGCATCTGAAATTTTATTGTATCCAACTTTAATATCCAACTTTGATATCTGACTATAATATCCAAGTTGGGAAACTTTCAGAAAAGTCACCTAAAAGCAATGATAGTTTGATTATACAACCATTAAATATATAACTCTACTATCATTCGCTACATGCTGGTGAAAGATCAGTGCAGGAGGTCGGTTATGGATCATGTTTCTATTTAATGAGGGTCTGCTTTACTGCTAGCCAATAAACCCCTAGCTGAATACATTTTGAACTCCATAACCTAGCTAGCCTCCTCAGTAGCTTTCACCCAAGTTCACAGAAATGTATACGCCATCACACCCACACAGAAGGACACGAGATTTACACCCTGGTCCAGTCATGGGCTTCAGGGATCTACGACATACCCAGCCATGCCAGACGACTCCATAAACCCACAGCAGTGAGGGAACACTCAGGCCTTATGGCAGTTAAACAAAGCCAAGTGAGAACAAGCTTCATAAAAAGGGAAGGGCTCTTTGTGCTGGGTCCAGAAACTCCCAGAGTCGACTGTGCATTAGTGCTGGATCAAAGACCAAACAGGGAGAGCAGTAGGCCTTTGATTTCTCGCTAATTGGAGAAAGAGAGATGCAGCGAGTTTCCAGGGCTGAATTCTATAGTACTGAAGTTCTGGAGCTGACGTTGCTGTCAGTGCTGCGGCTGATGTTGTGGGTACAGCAGCTGACGTTGCTGTCAGTGCTGCAGCTGATGTTGCGGGTACTGCAGCTGATGATTCCGTCAGTAAAGATGCAGATGTTTCTGTTAGTACTGTAGCTGATGTCGTGGGTACTGTTGCTGTCAGTACTGAGGCTGATTTGGGTACGCCGGCTGATGTTGCTGTCAGTGCTGCAGCTGATGTTGCGGGTACTGCAGCTGACGTTGCTGTCAGTGCTGCAGCTGATGTCGTGGGTACTGTTGCTGTCAGTACTGAGGCTGATTTGGGTACGCCGGCTGATGTCGTGGGTACTGTAGCTGTTACTGTCAGTACTGAAGCTGTTGCTGTAAGTGCTGTAGCTGATGTTGCTGTGGGTACTGCGGCTGATGTTTCTGTCAGTAAAGATGCAGATGTTTCTGTCAGTACTGTAGCTGACGTTTCTGTCAGTACTGCAGCTGATGCCGTGGGTACTGTAGCTGATGTTTCTGTCAGTAAAGATGCAGATGTTACTGTCAGTGCTGCAGCTGATGTTGCTGTGGGTACTGTTGCTGTTACTGTCAGTGCTGCCGCTGATGTTGCTGTGGGTACTGTAGCTGACGTTTCTGTCAGTACTGAGGCTGATGTCGTGGGTACTGCAGCTGATGTTGCTGTCAGTACTGAGGCTGATGTGGCTACTGCAGCTGATGTTGCTGTCAGTACTGAAGCTGACGTTGCTGTGGGTACTGTAGCTGATGTTTCTGTCAGTAAAGATGCAGATGTCACGGTCAGTACTGAAGCTGACGTTTCTGTCAGTGCTGCAGCTGATGTTGCTGTGGGTACTGTAGCTGATGTTTCTTTCAGTAAAGATGCAGATGTTACTGTCAGTACTGTAGCTGACGTTTCTGTCAGTGCTGCAGCTGATGTTGCTGTGGGTACTGTAGCTGATGTTTCTGTCAGTAAAGATGCAGATGTCACGGTCAGTACTGAAGCTGACGTTGCTGTGGGTACTGTAGCTATTACTGTCAGTACTGAAGCTGACGTTGCTGTGGGTACTGTAGCTATTACTGTCAGTACTGAAGCTGACGTTGCTGTGGGTACTGTAGCTATTACTGTCAGTACTGAAGCTGACGTTGCTGTGGGTACTGTAGCTATTACTGTCAGTACTGAAGCTGACGTTGCTGTGGGTACTGTAGCTGATGTTGTGGGTACTGTAGCTGATGATGCTGTGGGTACTGTAGCTGACGTTGCTGTCAGTGCTGCAGCTGATGTCGTGGGTACTGTAGCTGATGTTTCTGTCTGTAAAGATGCAGATGTTACTGTCGGTACTGTAGCTGATGTTGTGGGTACTGTAGCTGATGCTGTCTGTAAAGAAGCTGACGTTGCTGTCAGTGCTGCAGCTGATGTTGTGGGTACTGTAGCTGATGATGCTGTCAGTACTGAAGCTGACGTTGCTGTCAGTACTGTAGCTGATGTTGTGGGTACTGTAGCTGATGCTGTCTGTAAAGAAGCTGACGTTGCTGTCAGTGCTGCAGCTGATGTTGTGGGTACTGTAGCTGATGATGCGGTCTGTAAAGAAGCTGACGTTGCTGTCAGTGCTGCAGCTGATGTTGTGGGTACTGTAGCTGATGATGCTGTCAGTACTGAAGCTGACATTGCTGTCAGTACTGAAGCTGATGTTATAATAACGGTGAAACCCCTGTACTGTAACTGTCGCCTTATAAATATTTACATAAAAACAACATTATTCACATTTTTCCCTAAGTGTTTGTTTTGGCTTCTGCTCTGTCACTATGGGAACCATTCCTAAACATATGCTGATCAACACACACGGCGCACACACGCAACACAACACAACAGTGACACCCTGCTTCAATTATCCCCGACTTTGAAGCTGTGCAGACATCACAGGAGAGACATTAGCTATGCAGGAGAGTGCTGAGCTGCACACAGAGAGAGAGAGAGAGAGAGAGAGAGAAATGGATATAGAGACAGATGGAGAGCATGGGAAGAAATATAGATTTACAGACAGACAAAAGAGGCTATGAGGAAAGTAATACATCAATCAATCAGCAATCAATAAATATCCATTTTATTAATATGGTATGTTATTTCTTTTCACATTAAGTTGAAATATCGTTTTTTTTTTAATGAACTATATTATAAATATTTCTAAATGTTTTAGTTAAACAGTCAGTTTTAGTTGTCCCTGGTGGTTTTTAAGTAAATATGATTATTGTATGTGTTCATAGCTGGTCAAATCTGATTAGTGTAGAACCTGAACCTCAAGTCAGACTTGTACCTCTGAGTCTGAGACCAGGCAGATTTGCACCCCAGGAACCTAAGACTTAGCTGGGACTGTCACCTGAGACAGTCTAGACACAACTCAGATTCATAAGACTGCCTCAAGACTCAAACAGTAACATCAGCTACAGTACTGACAAAACAACCCTCAGCACTGACAGTAACATCAGCTACAGTACTGACAAAACAAACCTCAGTACTGACTGTAACATCAGCTACAGTACTGACAAAACAACCCTCAGTACTGACAGTAACATCAGCTACAGTACCGACAAAACAACCCTCAGTACCGACAGTAACATCAGCTACAGTACTGACAAAACAACCCTCAGTACTGACAGTAACATCAGCTACAGTACTGACAAAACAACCCTCAGCACTGACAGTAACATCAGCTACAGTACTGACAAAACAAACCTCAGTACTGACAGTAACATCAGCTACGGTGCCGACAAAACAACCTCAGTACCGACAGTAACATCAGCAACAGTACCGACAAAACAACCCTCGGTACTGACAGTAACATCAGCTACGGTGCCGACAAAATAACACTCAGTACTGACAGTAACATCAGCTACAGTACTGACAAAACAAACCTCAGTACTGACAGTAACATCAGCTACAGTACTGACAAAACAAACCTCAGTACTGACAGTAACATCAGCTACGGTGCCGACAAAATAACACTCAGTACTGACTGTTACATCAGCTACAGTACTGACAAAACAACCCTCAGTACTGACAGTAACTTCAGCTACAGTACTGACAAAACAACCCTCAGTACCGACAGCAACATCAGCTACAGTACTGACAAAACAACCCTCAGTACTGACAGTAACTTCAGCTACAGTACTGACAATAAAATAAGCTTCAGTACTGACAATAACAAACTTCAGTACTTGCAGTAACATCAGCTTCAGTACTGGCAATAAAATAAACCTCTGTAAGGGTCCGGGCTGTACCTCCTGCAGCCAGCAGAGGGCAGCAGCAGCGGCGCTGTTCTGGGCAACAACAGCCCAGAACTCCAAACCCCAGAATGCCCCGGGCTGATCAGGCCAACAAGCGGCACCTGAGGCAGCAGCCATATAAGCCCCCACCACACAAACACCTCTGCTGCACCTTTGTAGAGGGGTAGCCGGTACGGTATGCCAGAAAGCAAAGCAAAGAAAAGAGAAAAGCAGTAAGTGCTTTAAATAATTTAAATAATCACACAGTGTAGAGAGCGTGGGTCGCTCTCCACGCAAAGATCCTCAAGTCCCCTTTCTGTTAAACCCTCTCCTGTTCATTTCTGCTGTTTATGGGTTATCACTCCAAAGGTCGGGGGTTTGGTCCCCGCCTAAAACCAAAACTCAAAAACACTTTCCCACAAACAGTTCACACACAGTTTCACGTGCATCCACATCCAGGAAGTCAGTTTGCTTGCAATTTAACATTTACATCGCCGCAAACGGATTCCTGCCCTGCGCTTGGGTCCGCACCCCCAACCGCGCCGTGACAACCTCAGTACTGACAGTAACTTTAGCTTCAGTACTGACTTACATCACCTTTAGTACTGACAGTAACTTCAGCTACAGTACTGACAGTATTAGCTACAGTACTGACAGTAGCATTATATTCAGTACTGACATAATTAAGTCACTCAAGCTGTAGTCCCCAATGAGTTTAGTAGAACCAGTTCAGTAGAACAGCCCAGATGTGCCTCTCTCTGATAGCTGCATGATTGATTGTTTCATCTGTGAAATTCTGATTTTCAAACACAATTGAATTTTAGATGTTGCAGTGTGTCATTCTGCTGTTCATAATTCATATACTGCTCCAGTCGTGTCTCTCTCTCTCTCTCTCTCTCTCTCTCTCTCTCTCTCTCTCTCTCTCTCTCTCTCTCTCTCTCTCTCTCTCTCTCTCTCTCTCTCTCTCTCTCTCTCTCTCTCATGCACACATTTCAGTACAGTACTTTCTAAAGTTCCTCATAAAAGACAACTTCATCAAAGGGATTCAAACCTGAGACACAGTCACACAGTTCAATACGACATAATTGGTCTGTTGTTTTCTGGGTAAAAGGAATATTACACATTACAGCAGACATAGTCAAACGCCAACGAAATCAAACGTCAATGAAAAAAAAAAAAAAAAATTCTGAATTAAGAAAATTTGGTTCAAACGAACCAAAGAACTCCACTGCAGAGAACTGGCAGGATCACGCAAGATAACAAACAATGGAAGTGTACCACAACAGTTAGCATTGTGCTAAGGATGGATAGGGACTCAAGTCAAAACATTTGAGACATGACTTGCCTCACCTCAGACTCCCACCCCAGTGACTCAAAACTCAACTGGGTTTCATCACATCAGTCTCAGGGTCAAAGGCTAATCTCAAACTCAGTCCCCACACATTTGATACTTGACTCAAAATTGGATTCACCTCTGAGACTTTAGACTTAACTCAGACCTCAGACACTCACCTAAACCCTGCATCACAAATCAGACATGCATCTCAAAATCTCAAGATTCAATTAGACTCTCACCTCAGAGACTCAAGACCTTAATCAGAGTCCCACCACAGAAACCAAAAACTCAAATAAGACTCTACGTCCAGACACCCAACACATACCAGACTTGCATCTTAAAGACTCAAGACATAAAACAAACTCCTACCCCACAAACCTAAGACTCGAATCAGACTTCAGTCCCAGAAAGTCAAGTTGCAAATCAGACTCTCACCGCAGACACTCAAGACTCAAATCAGACATGCATTTTAAAGACTTGTGACTCAAATCAGATTCCTGCCCCAGAGACTAAAGGCATGCATCTCAGAAACTCAAGATTCAAATTAGATTCTCACCACAGACACTCAAGATTGGAATCAGACTCACAAAACTCAAATCAGACTCCAACTCACGAAACACAAGACTCAAATAAGATACCCAACACAGAATCAGAGACTGAAGACTGGGAATCAGACTCTGACCCCATAAACTCAGACTTTGTCAAGAATCAAATCAGACTCTCTCCTCAGACACCCAAAACTCAAATCAGACTCCAACGACTGAAACATTAGACTCAAAGACTCTAATTCCAGCTACCCAACACAGAATCAGAGACTGAAGCCTGGGAATCAGACTCCGACCCCATAAACTAAAATCTCTCAGAGACTCCGAAAGACAGACTCAACCCCAGAGACCCAAAACTCAAATCAGACTCCAACAACTGAAACATTAGACTCAAAGACTCTAATTCCAGATACCCAACACAGAATCAGAGACTGAAGACTGGGAATCAGACTCCGACCCCATAAACTCAGTCTTTCATCTTAGAAAGTCAAGAATCGAATCTGAGACTCTCCTCAGACACCCAAGACTTGAATCAGACTTGCATCTCAGAGACTTGCGGCTCGACTCGGACTGTAAAACTAAAGAAGCAGACTCGAGGCGTTAAACGTGTCCTGGGTGATTAACTGTGTTGGGGGTGAAGGCGTGCGGTGGAGGCCGTATAAATTGGACTTTTCGGCCAAGCCGTAGCTTTAAGCTCTTACTGCGGTGTGTTTAGCTCTCCCAGAGGTGATTATCTGAAATTAATGAAACACGGCTTCAGGTCAGCTCTCGGTGCATTCCTTAAAGGCCACTTCTCATCACAGGCGCCGACAAACCAGAGCTGTTTTCTAATTACTGGCAACCGACTCTCCCACTGAGGCAGTGACTCAATCTAAATTAATGAGAAGTCCCGTTATTACAGGCGGAATATTAAAAGTGCCTGGAAGTGGGCGTCCGGCTCAGCGGAGGACACCCTGAGGTGGGCTTCCACCGTCAGCATTCCTCCCCCCACCACCGGACTCGATAGTGTTCTCTGATCTAGTACTGGGTGTAGGTAGCTATGTGCGGTTAGCCTCGCTCAGAGATGAACAGAACTGAACTTATTCATTTATACACTTTACAAACAAGACCTGTATGTAAATTAGCTTTGTTTTGATTGGCTGCCCTGCATCGTGCCTCGTTCAAAAGCCAATCTTGGCCACGAAGAACTGTCATCCATACACACTGTCACTTCAACAGGAATGGGTGGAGTCAAACTCTTGTTGATTAGAATGGGTGGGGCTAAACTGCTGTAAGATGAATGAAATGCTTAACTGCTGTTGACCGAATAGGCGGGGCCAATCTGCTTTGGGTGAATGGGTAAGGTTAAACAGCTGTAGGCTGATTGGGTGGAGCTAAGACGCGGTAAGTTAAATAGGTGGGGCTGAAAATCTGCAGGCTAAATGAGTGGGGCTAAACTGCTGTAGGCTGAATGGGTGGGGCTGAAATGCTGTAAGCTGAATAGGTGGAGCAAAACTGCTGTAGTTTAAATACACTTGACTTAACTGCTGTTAGCCTAATAGATGGAGCTAAAATGCTGTAGACTGAATGGGTGGAGCTAAAATGCTGTAGGCTGAATGGGTGGGGCAAAACTGCTGTAGGTTAAATACACTTGACTTAACTGCTGTTGGCCTGATAGATGGAGCTAAACTGCTGTAGGCTGAATGGGTGGAGCTAAACTGCTGTAGGTTGAATAGGTGGAGCAAAGTTTGTTGTAGGCTGAATGGGGGGGGCAAAACTACTGTAGGTTGAATACACTTGACTTAACTGCTGTTGGCCTAATAGATGGAGCTAAACTGCTGTTGGCATAATGGGTGGAGCTAAACTGTTGTAGGCTGAATGGGTGGGGCAAAACTACTGTAGGTTGAATACACTTAACTGCTGTTGGCCTGATAGATGGAGCTAAACTGCTGTTGGCATAATGGGTGGAGCTAAACTACTGTAGGCTGAATGGGTGGAGCTAAACAGCTGTAGCTTGAATGGGTAGGGCTGAAAATCTGTAGGCTGAATGAATGGGACTAACCTGCTGTAGGATGAATGGGTGGAGCTAAATTTACCAAATTGTTCTCCTACACACCTACCCATTTATCTAGAACGTGTTTTTATTTTCTTACAAGTACAAGGTCTTGGAATGTACCAACAATGACCTAGAACATACACTTACCCATTAAATATCTAGAACATGTTTCACCTTTGATCTTGGAACATATCATTATATTACTAAAAATAATGACCTAGTACCTTTTAGCTTTGTCCCACATGTGTCAACATGTTAAATATTTACCCATTTAATATCTAGAACATGTCTGGCATGTTCTTTAAAGTTTCTCCCACACGCAAACACTAGAACCTTTTTGTATATGTCAGCCTAATTTTCTTAGAGTATCTTGGAAGGTACCATGACAATACTCAAAATAATGACCTAGGTCTTTATAATGTCTTTTACATGTCTAGATATTTAATATCTAGAACCTTTTTTGACTTTTTGTGTAATTTTCTTACACAAACTTAAATACTATATTATTAAAAAATAATTAGTCTTTTTAGGTTTGTCCCACATATTTTGGCATTCATTATCTAGAACCTGCTCGACATTTACCAGTAAATTTGGCCATCTCAAAAATATTTGCATTTAATATCTAGAAGCAAACTTCAGACACGGAACCTGCCTTGGCTTATTGACCCAGGGAGTAAACAGAACCACGTGTGAGGCAGCGTGGGAGCTCTGCTTAAGGGTGTGTGGGTGTGTGTGGTACGTGTGATCCCTCACTGAGTGTGTAGGTCAGTAGTAGAGTGTGTGTGTGTGTGCGGGCGTGTGAGACAATGAGATTACAGGCGGTCAGCACACTGACCCACACTGGCGGCCACGTCCAGGGATTTACTATTCCCGTCACTCAGACTCCGAGGAGAGACTGTGGGGGTGGTGGTGCTGTGTGTGTGGAGGCTGTTTACGTGACACCATTCCCCGAGCTATCCACATCCATAACACCAACACGATGGTCAGTTCATGTGTGAAGATGATTCCTCACGGTCCCTGAACCACTGTTCCGCAGTCTGGGCCCGATGAGTCTCCGCAGTGTCGTCCTGGTCCATCTACAGCTGGGCCATCAGGGAAGCACAAATCCACTGAGGGGTAACCTGGTCACTCAGGAGGTCAGCCTCCACCTGGCCAACTGAAGCCCCCCAGATCATAACACCACCTGTCCCAGGAAACTGTTCTCCCACTCAACAATTAATATCTAGAACCTAGCCCACACTTACATATATTTTTATATTACTACAAGTAATTACCCAACTCCTTACAGTTTCTCTCAGACACACCATTTAGTATCTAGAACCTGTTTGGCATTTTATTTTTTGTCTTGGGGCTTACCATCATATAACTCAAAATAAAGACCTAGGACCCGAAATGTACTCCCACTTACCAATTTATTATCTAGAACCTAGACCACACTAAACCATTTAGTATCTAGAACCTCTTTGGCAATTCAGTGGCTAAAAAAAAAAAAAACAAAAAAAAAAAAAAAAAAAAAAAAAAAAATTTTATTATAAAAAATAAAAAAAAAAAAAAAAAAAAAAAAAAAAAAAAAACTTGTAACATTCCTTTATATTACTTAAATAATGACCTAGAACCACAAATATTTTATACACACACTTACTGATTTAAAGAATATCTAGAACCTGGTATGGCAGTGTCATTTTGTTGCAGTGTCTTGGAATGTACTGCCATGATACTTACTTTAAAGTTTCTCATGCATACTTACCTATTTTATATCTAGAACCTTTATGCTCTTTTAATGTAATTTCCCTACCATTTATTATCTAGAACATGTTTGACATTTACAAGTAATGTGAAATGTACCCACATATAACTCAAAATAATGACCTAGGACCCAAAATGTTTACACACACACACTCACTTACCCATATCTAGAACCTGTTTGGCATTTCTGTGGCATATTCCTAAACTGTCTTGAAACATATCAACATATTACCCAAAATAATGACCTAGTACTTAAGTTTCTCCCACACACATCTCTGCTTATTATCTAGAACGTAAGGGGCTGTTAAAGCATTACTGTGTTCTTTTGTTTGTTGAGGTCACACAAACACCTACAGATTGGAACCGCAATGTTTACTCACACTGCTACAGGACACCATGGAAACACCACACACACACACACACACACACACACACACACACACACACACACACACACCTGTTTGTTTGTGTGAATTGTGGGGACGTTACATAGACTTCCATTCATTTCCCGTATCCTTACCAGAACCTTAACCAGAACTTCTACCAGCCTAACAACCGGTTCCCTCAACAGGAGTGTATGAACAGGTTTGGGTCCCCACAAACTGGCATGAACCTGGTACAAACACTCACAGTCCCGCACGTAAACCCCACCGTGTGTGTGGCACGAGGTCAGGCCAAATGGTGGTGCGGTGCCAGAGCCCGGCAGACGGACCCTCGGCAGCAGCCTGCTAATGCTCTGTAATCCAGATTAATGACTGGACCTGCGCGTGCGCCAGTCAGAGGCTGTTACTGACATCACCCCGGAGCTGATAGCGGGGTGATCCCCGTCTACACACGGCCCGGACCGCTCACCGGGAACACGCTGGCACTCGCGGGACAGTACTGGAAACACTATACAGGGTCCACATGCTCCGCCCCCACTGCCCCGCCCCCGGGGTCCACTTACATACCACAACCAGCTTTATCTCTTTATCAAAACTGTTCTGTTACTGTGACTATAACCGTATGTAAATCAGCTCTGCTGTGATTGGCTGCTTCGCTGAGTAACCACTTTCTACATCACATCAGCAGGAATGGGTGGAGCTACACAGGCTGAATGGGCTTCATAGGTGTCATATGTGGACTGTATGAAATGGAACATCAAAGTGAGGGAGGTTCAGTTTTCCAGTCTGGGAGCTCCTTAAAGTGGGAGTCTCGGGACTGGAACACTGGGAGAGGAGCACTGGGACTGGAGCACTGGTAGTGGGACACTGGGACTGAAACACTAGTAGTGGGACACTGGGAGTGGAGCACTGGGAGAGAAACACTGGGACTGGAGCACTGGGACTGGTGCTGCTGATAGAACACGGTAGAACCTTCGGACCTGAACAGACAGACTGTAACACTAATGTCTTCACTAGAGTTTTCCTCCCTGCCCCCCCTCCCTTCTTTCTTTTCTCTCTCTCCGTTAATTCATTTATTCATTCATTCTTTTCCTTCTCTCTCTCTCTTTTCTCCTTCTCTCAGCAGGTCTTCTGGTCAGACACGTGGGTTGTGTAGTTAAGTGTGACGTCAGGACTTGTGTGTGTGTGTGTGTGTGTGTGTGTGTGTGTGTGTGTGTGTAGTGGGTGGGGGGTGTGTGTGGTGGGTCGGGGTGTGATAAGATGAAGCAGAGAGGAAGTGTGGAGATTACACACACACTAATGGACTCTCACACCGGGGGTCCGCTATGGGTGATCTCCTCACAATCCACTTAGGACCTCCCTGTTTGTGTGAGGGGTGTTACACTTCTGAGCAGTGTCACATCGTCAAGGTGACACCAGTGATCCATCACCTACAGGACAAAGATAGTAAACTCACCCGCACCGCTGAACTGCATAGGTCACTGCGCTCTAGGTCCTCACTGCACTCTGGATCTTCACATCTTCTACTGCGCTCTAATCTTCACTGCTGTTCACTGCACACTCCACCGCCAGCCCTATCCTTCATCTTTAAGGCCCTTCACCTGCACCCTCACTTCACTGTGCTCTAAGGCCCTTCACTGCACTCTAGATCTTCACTGCGCTCTAAGGCTGTTCACTGCACTCTAGATCTTTACTGCGCTCTAAGGCTGTTCACTGCACTCTGGATCTTCACTGCACCTTTAGATCCTCACTGTGCTTTAAGATCTGCTCTAAACCAGACCAATAAACCATTTATGACCAGTATAGACTCTCAGACATACACAGTGAAGAAAACTCCACATGCTGCTGTCGCCATCTAGTGGTAAATACCGACATGCCAAATAGAATGGCCCACCATGTGCCCTGTGCTTCCACTAACTGGCCACTTTATCTTCTGGCCACTTGGAGACATGTCCTATAGGACGGCTAACACACAGAGCGATGATTTAAGGCTCTAACCTGGCAGGTGGAGGGTTTCCGATAAAGTGGACAGGAAAGGAAATCCTAACTGTCACTGTGATCTCGAGCTCTGCTGTAATGGAGTGATACTGATGGACAGAGCGCCGGTCAGTGAGGAGGAGGGGTCCGTGTCTGTTAATAATTCAGCCCTGGACAAACAAACTTCATCAAGGTCATCGGTCTCAGTTCCACAGACGAGAGAGAGAGAGAGAGGGAGACAGAAAGATAGATCAGAGAGAAAGAGGAATAGAGAGAGGGAAAGGAGGAGGAGAGCGAGAGAGAGAGGGGGAAATGACAGAGAGGAGTCAAAAAGATAAAGAGGAAGGTTAGAAAGGAAAAGAGAGACGGGGAGGATTAGAGAAATACAGAAACAAACAAAACAGGAAAGAAAGAAAAGAGGGAAACAACTAGAGGAAGAGAGAGAGAGAGAGAGAGAGAAAGAGAGAGAGGGGGAGAGTAAGAGGTGTTAAGGTTTCAGGTCGCCCTCAAACAGAAGAGTACAGACCAGGTTGCCATGGCGAGTTGCCGTGGCCCGTTACCGTGGCCCATTGCCTGGCGATGACTCAGCGTTCTGGCAAACCTTTCCAGCCCAGCGAGAGGCGGGAATAAGTTACCATGCTGCCACGGCAACCAGCCGTCACCACGACGACGGACAAAGCTCAGGACACTGGATCTCACGGGCTGATTTGTGTCCGGAGAGAAAAGTTCAGCTCAGGAGCGGCTACCCATATCCGACCTCCAGATCCCGGAATAACAGAGCGATATTCCAGATTCAGGGCGGGATATCAGACCTATACATGATCCATACACCGCCCAGATCATATAACTCAAACTCAACAGCAAGACACGAGGGAAACAAGTCGCAGTGACGCGTGACAGAATGAAGAGTGACATGAGAGCGCCCCCTGCAGGCTGTTAGATGAAATTCAAAGGGTGCGCGCTGCACCTTTGGTTGTGGCCCAGCATGTTTCTGATTTTGACCAACAAGCCCAACAAGGGTATAGACACGGCGAGGGATCTGATTGAGATCAGAGTAAGGGGTATAGACTCGGCAGGGGATCTGAAAGAGATCAGAGTAAGGGTATAGACTCGGCAGGGGATCTGAAAGAGATCAGAGTAAGGGTATAGATGGGGCGAGAGATCTGAAAGAGATCAGACTAAGGGTATAGACTCGGCGAGAGATCTGAAGGAGATCAGACTAAGGGTATAGACTCTGCGAGAGATCTGAAGGAGATCAGACTAAGGGTATAGACTCTGCGAGAGATCTGAAAGAGATCAGACTAAGGGTATAGACTCTGCGAGAGATCTGAAAGAGATCAGAG
Source organism: Prochilodus magdalenae (assembly GCA_024036415.1). NCBI lineage: Eukaryota > Metazoa > Chordata > Actinopteri > Characiformes > Prochilodontidae > Prochilodus > Prochilodus magdalenae. The sequence continues at coordinate 240,907 of JAMWET010000346.1, read as the reverse complement.
TAAGGGTATAGACTCTGTGAGAGATCTGAAGGAGATCAGACTAAGGGTATAGACTCTGCGAGAGATCTGAAGGAGATCAGACTAAGGGTATAGACTCGGCGAGAGATCTGAAAGAAATCAGACTAAGGGTATAGACTCGGCGAGGGATCTGAAGGAGATCAGAGTAAGGGTATAGACTCGGCGAGAGATCTGAAAGAAATCAGAGTAAGGGTATAGACTCGGCGAGGGATCTGAAGGAGATCAGAGTAAGGGTATAGACTCGGCGAGGGATCTGAAGGAGATCAGAGTAAGGGTATAGACTCGGCGAGAGATCTGAAAGAGATCAGACTAAGGGTATAGACTCGGCGAGAGATCTGAAAGAAATCAGACTAAGGGTATAGACTCGGCGAGGGATCTGAAGGAGATCAGAGTAAGGGTATAGACTCGGCGAGAGATCTGAAAGAGATCAGAGTAAGGCCTCACTACACCTCTGTAACACTAGCAGTGTTCACACAGCTTCAGAGCATGTTTCAGAAACTGCTGGCTCATTCCCCCGGCTGTAGTAGGTCAGCAGTAGTCAATGGGAGCATGTGACCGTCTCCGAGAAAGCCTGCACTGTCCTCCACCACCACTATCCCAGCATGCTCTGGGCCAGCCATCATACGGCTTCAACAATAGCCTAATTCTTCTCGCTATCAAAACAAGAGTCATCATTCACACCCAAACACGGCACGTGCACACAGGGAGCCGAACGGGCCGTCTTTGTTTCATCGCACCGCAACAAGAACCAATTACGCCTGAATAGGAGATTTAGGCATGTGGGCTTCGGCCGACCACAATGCTGCTGATTATGATGCAGCCGGATAGTTATGTGAGGAGAGAGAGGGAGAGAGAGAGGGGTGGATGAATTATTGATCTGTGTTGTAATCGCCTGACTCCAGGGAGAAAAAAATACAGCACGGCACACAGGAGGCAGAACAGAATTTACTGTCGTCGATGGCGACGACGACAAGCCGGAAAACGAATGCACCCCAGTAGAAAAATGACTCACTGAAAGAAAAATGAAGGTAATTAGCTTGTTTACATGCTGCTGTCTCAAACATGGCACTCTACTCCACCTTAAACTCCACCTTAAACCGCCTGTGAGAATTACAAGCGATGAATGCTGTGGGCTGGTAAGGACGAGAGCAGGACAGAGTTCCCCTGTGCGTAGTGTCCCAGGTGGTTGTTAAGTCACTGCTGGGTGTTGGATATAGTGTTCCTGATGGTCGCTAGGTTGATGCCTGGGGTTGCCCAGACCAGTCTCAGTGTTGCTTGAATCTTACTCTGGGCTAGTCGCTGATCAGGAGCCCAACATGGATGCCTCAGAGAAGACGTGTCAGGAGGTCTGCATCTCTGGTTTCCCCAAAGCTAGCAATTCAAGTCCAGGGCTTGCTGGTCAAGCTCTATAGAGCTGTGGCTTCATTCTAACCCTTCTCCGCCAAGCTACAGTGCTCCAAAGATCAGGCATTGAACTGCCACCAGTGCAGCACCTGACTTGGGTACCGATTGGCAAGGTGCGGTATGTAGGATCTGTCTGCTAGCTATACGTGGAAAGGGCAGCGCTAGTGACGGTGACGTGGTGTTCAGGATAGCTGTCGTAATGGTCTGGGTGGGTGAGTATGGTCCTGGGTCACCCAGCCATCTGAGGACATCACTGCTTGCCAGATGGATGTTCGGAATGGTGGATGTTGGGTCACTGCACACTGTCCCTGATGCGTCCTTGCTTCTGTCCACTGCTGCCAACAGCGTGCTATGGTAGTAGGACCATCCTGCTTCCTGGAGCCCTACGATGCGACCCTGGACTTGCAAGGGATGCTACCAACACCACAGCATAAGCTTGTATAGTCAGTCCTGTACGGCGATAAGGCCCGTCCTCTCGGGACGTCAAATCTGAAATTCAGGCAATGCACTTTACGTCCCTGTCTCCTAACCCCAGTGCCGTACGTATCGAGGAAGGGGTGGAGGGCCTCAAGCTGTAAACGATCGCCTCCATACCTGAATGGGATTTTTGGGAACTGAGAAAGTTTCATGTTTTTGAGAACAGCCAGAGCTTCTCTCGGTTTGTCTTCCTTCCTAGGTCTTTGTTGGTAAAGCCTTGGTGAATGCAGCCGCTGCTCTGTGCTGGGCTGGCACTAACGGCACACGTCTGGCCAGAGAAAAGGCCCCCTCGTTAACATTCAGCTCCACTCACTTCCTATCAAACGCACTATTGTCGTCCGCGCTGATGCCTGTCAACAAAATGCCTGAGCGTGGCCTGGAGAACAGAGGCCGCAGAGGAGATGAAAAGGAGGAGGGGAGTGGAGGGATGAGGGTGAACCAGGGAGGGATGGATAGAGATGGAGTGTAGCGGGACTAAATGAGATGCAAGCACACCCGAACCAAAGTCTGGTTTTCAGAAGTGGCCCACGGGGTCAGTTAAGGCCGCCGCCATGTTGAAAACAGGAAGCGCATAATACACTGACACACAAGATATAAAATTATACATAGCTAGAATTATACACTGTACATATACAATGTGTTTCATATATACGTTCTGTGTATAATAAGTGTCGGAATGTCAGAAATTAAAAAAATATTTTTAATTTTTTGGTCTTTTGCTTTTTTGGAACCCAGCCGTTGTCCTTTACATAATGAGAAAGTTTCATAATGACTGGACCAATAGGAATACAGGAAAATAAATATTTATATATACATGGGTGTAATCTGATGCTCCACCCTTTACAGCTACAACAGCTCCAGCTCCTCTGGGAATTCTTTCCACAAGGGTTAGGAATGTGGTTATGGGAATTCCTGACCATTCTTCCAAAGGCACATCTGTAAGGTCAGACACTGATGTTGGACGAGAAAGCCTGGCTCTCAGTCTCCACCCTAATCCATCCCAAAGGTGTTCTATCGGGTGGAGGTCAGGACTCTGTGCAGGCCAGTCCAGTTCCTCCACACCAGACTCGCTCCTCCATGTCTTTATGGAGCTTGCTCTGTGCACTGGTGTGCGGTCATGTTGGAACAGGAAGGGGCCGTCCCCAAACTGTCCCCACAAAGTTGGGAGCATGGAATGGTCATTAAAAGCTCCTCCCATTGGAACGAAGGGGTGGAGCCTAACTCCTGAACACCACCCCCACACCATAATCCCCCCTCCACCAAACTCTACACTCGGCACAGTGCAGTCAGACCAGTACCGTTCTCCTGGTACCACCAAACCCAGACTCGTCATTTGGATTACCAGATGGAAAAGCGTGATTGGTCACTCCAGTGGACACTCCTCCACTGCTCTAGAGTCCAGGGGCGGAGCTTTACACCACTGCGTTCCACGCTCTGCACTGCGCTTGGTGATGTGAGGCTGGGATGCAGCTGCTCGCCATGGAAACCCATTCCATGAAGCTCTACACACTGTTCCTGAGCTGATCTGAAGGACACATGAAGTTTGGAGGTCTGTAGTGATGGACTCTGTAGAAAGTTGGTGACCTCTGTGACCTATGACCCTCAGCATCCGCTGACCCCACTCAGTCATTGTACATGGTCTACCACTTAATGGCTGAGCTGCTGTCGTTCCCCATCACTCCCACTGTGTTCTAATCCCACTGACAGTGGACTGTGGAATATTTAGTAGGAGGGAATTTCACCACTGGACTTGTAGCACAGGTGGAGCATCCTATCACGGTACCACGCTGGAGTTCACTGAGCTCCTGAGAGCGACCCGTTCTCTCACTAACGTCACTAATTATATCAGTAGTTCCTCAGTTAAACACAAAGAATTAGATAAAGCCAGTATGGAATTATAACTACTGGAATTATAACTACTATTTATACTGGGCTTCCCTGAAAGGGTTAAACATATCAACATACATTAAAGAAGAACTTGTATAAATGCTGTTTGTATTTTTTTTGTATTGTTAGATTATGATTTAGATAGATAGATAGATAGATAGATAGATAGATAGATAGATCACTATTTGTACAGTATATGTGACTTTCTCTTTGGGAGTAATAAACATTAATTGACCAAACGGATTCATTTACTCAGGTTCCTATATTTTAGGTATCCTAACTTTTGCATACTACTGTCTGTGTCTACATGCTACATGGTACTAATGTATGCCATTATATACAAAACTTTGTATCTCTACCTTATTTTTCAGTTTTTGACAATTTTTACTAAACTTCCTTTTGCTCCTTATGTTGGGTGTAAATTTAAAAAAGAAATGAGCCAAAATGACTTGGTGGGGGGGGGTGGGGGTTTGTTTCATTGACTTTTAATAAATGTAATATTATAAATAAAGTAAGGTATCTTCATCTCATATATATATATATATATATATATATATATATATATATATATATATATATATATATATATATATATATATATATATATATATATATAATTTTTAAAAATTCTAAATGTATTACAATTAATTTTGAATTTTGAAAACTTATTTTTTAGATTTTGTATTTTTATTATGTTGTGTCAGTTGTTAAAATGTATAAACATATTGCTTGATTTTTGTTTTTAATCCAAAAACAGAAGTAAAAACAATAAAAAGAAAGCTTAATTAAAATTGTCAATAAAAAAGAAATAACTGAGAAATTTAAAGTGTAATTTTTATCATATGTCAACATTTATTCTTCTAAATAATTTGAGACCTTGACCTAGGGTGAGAGTCTCATGATTTACAAACCAATAGAAATGTTCCAAAATCACTTTCAAAAAATCTATCTGTACATTAACTTAAGTTTTACAATACATAAACAAATACCTCTATTTAATGTTCCATTTAGTTTATATACTTCCATTTCAAGTATTCCCAAGTATGTGTGTGTGTGTGTGTGTGTGTGTGTGTGTGTGTGTGTGTGTGTGTGTATATGTATACACACACATTAATTTAAAAAGAGATATTTGTAAAATGTTTTTTTGTTTGTATTTATAAAAAGTTTATTTTAACAGGTTCATTCAACAAAAATAATTTTCTATTGCTTGTTATTTGTTTATATTTGTTGTAAATAATGTTACTGGGTTATTCATTTAAATCAGAATATTATTTTGTGTTCTGTAAACCTGCACTTTAGTCTAGATCTTGTTCCGCTGCTATAACAATGCTAATATGCCCATGTGGGATAATAAAATCTTATCTTTTAATCTCATTCCTTAAAAACATGATGTCGCTTAACTCTAACAGAAATGACTCATCACTTACATACTCTACAAAGCTTATGTGTATTTATTACATAGTGGGGACCCCAGTTTGATAGACTAATGAGGTCTCCATAAGTAAAAAAAAAAAAAAAATAGGCCCACCTTCCTCCACCAAAACTGCAGCTATTTATTTAAAGAAAGAAAAGAGACCAACTGATCCATAGGGGGTGTGTGTCTTCATGCAGTGGACTGAGAAGTGCTTGGTTCTCATTGGTCTGCTGGCTAGATTGGCAGTTTAAGTTTGTGTGCTAACACAGGGTTTTCCAGTGGGAAGCTATAAAGGCTCGGAGCGTTTCTCCTTCTCTCTGTCCCTCCAACACAAATCACTCCCTCCTATCACTCTACGCCCTGGTAAGTTCTCCTTTAGACTCTTTTCCTTTATTTAGACGATGTAGACCACAGAAAGAGCTGGACAGAGCTTTAATTCTACTTGTCTGTTCTTCAGTTTTTGGAGTTCTGTAAAACTTTTAATAAATAATAAACTGTAAAAGGGATTTTTTTAAATTTCTTAATTTGAATCCAATAATTTGGTTTGACTAAGAATGTTTTCAGGATGAATTACTATATTTCTGCACTGTATGACTAGAAAAGTTTTCATATTGGTATAACTAAAAATGAATTTGTTTTTTTAATGTGTGTGTGGAAGATTTAACCTGCTGCTACCTCACTCTCTTCATAACTTCATCCCTCTGTCTATCTTTCATTTTATGTGTTTTCCCTGTTCTGAGGACAGCCGTGAAAGCAGACTGTGAAATCATGACGGACTTGGAAAGCTGCCTGGCCACCATCATTGAAGTGTTTCATAAGTACTCTGAGAAAGAGGGAGACAAACACAAGCTAAAGAAAAGCGAGCTGAAAGAGCTGCTGACCCATGAGCTGCCCTCACTGACCGAGGTGGGTGTGTCCGGCCAGATCTCCAACTCTCTACACACTGATCATACTGTTCTTTTAAATGCAAGTTCAATGATGCATAGATAAAACAAGACCATATAAGCGAATGAAGGCGATGTCAATTGAGAAAATCAAATTGATTTAAAAAATGTCATTTAGAAAATTAGAAAAAAGGTATTTATTGAAAATGTTGAATGAATTAAGATTTTAAAATAAAGTTTTTTACTTACTTGACATTTATTTGAAACTTTAAAATTAATGAATAAAATGACATTTTATATAACATTTTCAATCAATAAATTCAATAATATTCAAAAATCTTTTTTTTTTGTTTCATATAATTGAGGGATATTAATAAATAAATAAAATGTTCAGATAAATGTAATTGTAGTAAATATGAGAATAATGATGCACATGATGTCAGTATAGTATAATTAATAAAAATATATTTTTTAAATATTAACTTTAATAGATTACATTTTGAATAAAATTATGATTTTGTGGTCATTTAGATTTTTCATACTTGGTCCAGTTCGACAATTCATATTTTGAATTTGTCATTAACTTTGTATTTAAAAAAAAAAGTCATTTTAATCTACTTCTATTGAAAATCAGGCTATTGTAATTTGCCTTACTTGTTTATTTATATTCAAATGAACTATGTTTCTTTCCCTGAAGATAGAAATGTAAATGTTTAGTGATTGTACATTCTAGAGGTGACTTTCTCTCTGCCTCTTACCCACACCCCCACAGCACGTGAAGGACCAGGCCACCATGGACAGTCTCATGGAGAGTTTGGACGCCGACGGCGACTCCGAATGTGATTTCCAGGAGTTCATGACTTTCGTAACCATGGTTACTATCTGTTGCCATGAATTCTTTGAACATCATGAAGATGAATGAGTCAGATTTCAGAAAAATCTATAGTAGAATTTAAGAAATTTGATGTAGCTTAACCACATAGAATTTTGTAGCTTTTTTTTTTTTTTTTTTGCTATTTGACCGTTATCCACTTCATCCCGATGTGTGTTTGACTCCAGTGTGGAGGGACCTGATTGTAAATGCTGTCTGTTTAAAGAAAACGTTTCAGTTTGGCTTACATTTAAATAGGAGGGAATTTGAAAACCATATTATAAATTATTTTAAATATTTGAGTTTCTAATGTTTCGTTTAGACTAGCGTATGTCTAATCGTATTTGCTAACTGCTGACTGCTTTTAAAAGGAAACTAATCCAATATAGCAGTGTACTGACTGGATTATGTATTCTTGGAATATCAGTAATATCACTTGGAATATTGTTTCATTATGAAATATGAAAAAACTTCACATTTAGGACTATTTAAGTGAGTTATGCTGTTGGGCCAGCAGAGAAAAACTTCGAGAGCTGTAGACAAATCACACATTTACTTGATGAAACCAACCAAAGTCATTTCAAAATTGAACTGTTTCAATATTATTGTTTAAAAAAAAAAACATTTTTATGAAGCACATTGGGTAAAAAAAAACCCAAATGAAATTATGTCACTGACATTGTAAGTAGTTGCAATGTTGGTTCCAATTACAAATGTTGTCATTTGGCTTAGAGTGCATATGTGTCTAGTAATTCATATAGAAATCGTAGGCATAAAATTGTGACTTTCTCCATTTATCATTAGAAATAAACTTGTTTTATAATTCACAAAAGAGCTAAACGTGTTTCCTACATATAAACAAAAATTTATAAAATTCTGTCAATTGAAAAAAAAAGTTTTCCAAAAAGAATGAAACAATTGAGCAATTCTTTTCCCACTAAACAGCTGACTGAATTTCCTGATTTGAACATTTTTCCTGCTCTGATGATGAAGCTGAATAAATCAAAAAGAAGAGATTATGCCTTTTCTTGCCTTTGTTTGCCAAGATTTAATAAAATATTGAAAATGTTGGGATGTGTTTTTCTTAGAAGATATCAGCTGTGCTGGAGGGCTTGTAAACCGAAGAGGAGAAGAAAAAATGGGGAATATTATATATGCTTCATCCTATTCACTTCAAATAACTGTTTTAATATTAATGTGAGGGTTTCTTTTTGTGTTATGATGTGTGGTTTTTAGTTTGGAGTATCTTCTCCTCCTGTATGTATGTATGTATGTATGTGTGTGTGTGTGTAATAAATATATATATATATATATATATATATATATATATATATATATATATATATATATATATATAGTACGTTAAATTATATTTATTCATAAGGTTTTCTCTGTATGCCATAAGCTTAAGCTTTTCCCAACTGATGCCCTTATTGATGGACAATTCAAATCTGATACTGACAAAGCAAAAGCCAACTTTGCTGTGTATGTTGGTTGTTGTTTTGAATAATAAGTAGGATCACCTGCACGTGGTTAGGTGGAATTTTGATATGGAATTTTTGATATTTTTGACTTTTTTCCAAAAGCCAGTATGTGCAAAAACACTGAACCAGATAAACTGATAGAATGAATCTGATGTCAGTTGACATGATAAAACACCAAAATCTATTGAAATTTTTTAATTAACTGAAATTTATTTTTTTATTTACCTATTTTTTTTGTCATTTTGTTTAAAACTAAATGTACATTTTAAAGTTGAATTTAAATTAAATTAAAATATTAAAAAAACAGCAAAGTATAATCAACAAAAACAATAATATTCAAAAATCAACAGTATGAAATAATTAGAAAATGTATTTTTGTTTCAATTTCAATTTTAGGATTTATGAAAGTTTGCTTTCCTTTTACTTTTTGGTTTGATATGTTTGAAAGGAATACATAAATAACCTGTAATAAATTGTTCAGATCAATGGAATCATAGTAAATATCAGTATAATGATGGATAAGTTGTCAGTAGGTATAATTTCAATATAAGATTAAATATGCAACTTAAAGTGGAACAGAAAATCCGAATCAGATGCTGATGAAGGAAAAGTAAACTTTGCTGTGGATGTTGGTGTTGTTTTGAATCATAAGTAGGAATTGGCGGAATCATCTACGGAATTATTGACACTGTGTGATGATGCCAGGTAAGCTGCCAGAAAACTTCAAAGCTTTGTCCACTACTTTAAAACGTCTTTAGCCCCTATAGGTTTCCAGGTTCTCAGACTCTCAGAGTGTGTCATGGTGGAATTAGTTTAAACCTGGGCATGTCATGAAATGTAAGCTGAGTATCCTGAAGTTGGACAAACAGAGAGTGTTTTAAAGCCTCCTTATGGAATCATGGATCATGGAGTTTCTACGCCGGCTGTTCCCAGCAGGATAATGGCCTTAATGATCTACAGAGCCTGACTGTACACCAGCTGTGGAGCTCCCAGGGAGGAGTTTCTGATAAAGTGGCCAGAGAGAGTAAAGCTGCTGGCCCATCGACTCGGCCTCACTGGCACAAAGACAGTGCTCGCTTTGAACGGCTAGCGTCATTTAGCGTTAGCCTTTCTGCGCCGCTCTGATTTACTCCTCCGGTGGAGATGCCATTATCAGGCCCCTGCTCCGCGGGGAGCCCGCGCATTGATTAAATCAGATTGATTGCGATGCACTCGGGCCCCGCAGGCTTGCTGGAGATGTTTCTACACACTATCTGTCTGGAAGAGCAGTGAGAGTGTGTCTCTCTCATCCCTCATACAGACGCTTTGCTCCCCCAGGCCTGGGTTGCCAGATTGTTCAAACCTTTTCCAGTGAAGAGTGTTCAAAGTACGCCTGGCTTACAGCATGAAGAACTAGCCAAACTATGGAATGTGGAACATCAACAGCCAGCGTCTACGCCAGGCATGACTGTGCTTATGGATTATTCACAGGCCTCTGAGATTTTGTACAGGGTGAAAAGAAAATGCACCCCATTATGTTCTGTGGTCATCAAAATAATATTCAAATTAATATTAATGATGGTGGTGGTGGTGGTGGTGTGTTAGTGTGGGTGGTGCTGGTGTGAGCGTATCAGACACAGCAGTGCTGCTAGACACCACAGTGTCACTGCTGGACTGAGAGTCATCCAGCGTCCTGTAGGTAGCGCCCTGGGGACATCGTCCTGTGGGTAGCGCCCTGGGGACATCGTCCTGTGGGTAGCGCCCTGGGGACAGCGCCCTGTGGGTAGCACCCTGGAGACAGCGCCCTGTGGGTAGCACCCTGGGGACAGCGCCCTGTGGGTAGCACCCTGAGGGTAGCGTCCTGTGGGTAGCGCTCTGGGGACAGCGCCCTGTGGGTAGCGTCCTGGGGACAGCGTCCTGTGGGTAGCACCCTGAGGGTAGCGTCCTGGGGACAGCGTCCTGGGGACAGGGTCCTGTGGGTAGCGCTCTGGGGACAGTATCCTGTAGACAGCGTGCTGTGGGCAGCGTCCTGTGGGGAACGTCCTGTGGGGAACGTCCTGTGGGCAGCGTCCTGTGGGGAACGTCCTGTGGGGAACGTCCTGTGGGCAGCGTCCTTTGAGCAGCGTCCTGTGCCCACTGATGAAGGACTAGAGGATGCCCAACACTGCACTGTGCAGCAGCAGATGAGCTATCGTCTCTGACTGTCCATCTACAAGGTGGACCAGCAAGGTAGGAGTGTCTAATAGAGTGGACAGTGAGTGGACACAGTGTCTCAACACTCCAGCAGCACTGCTGTGTCTGATCCACTCACACCAGCACCACCCACACTAACACACCACCACCACGTCAGTGTCACTGCAGTGCTGAGAATGATCCTCCACCCACATCATACCTGCTCTGTGGTGGTCCTGTGGGGGTCCTGACCATTGAAGAACAGGGTAATACAGTACACAGAGAAACAGATGGACTACAGTCTGGACCTGTACACCTACAGAGTGTCCTGTAGGGTCAGTGGAGCTGGACAGTGGACTAGGAGTGTTGATATAAGGAGGTGGACCTAATAAAGGGACAGTGGGTGTATATCTGGCAACCAGACGTCTGCTCACTTACTGTAGTACCACAAACGCTGGCTTGGTGGCACTGCTGCTCCACTGCTGAGCAGGGTTGCCCAGCGCTGCTGGCCGTTTATGAGAGAGAGATGGAGTGAGGCTCCAGCATAAATCACAGCTACAGGAAAAAAAATAAACAAAGAAAGAAAGAAAGAAAGAAAGGATGAGGACCAGAAGGCTGAAATCCATTAGCTGTGGGTTCCCGAGGAGGAAGAACCTGGTTCTGTTTAAACCGACGAGCCAGACAAACTTCTTTTCTTATCTAGAACTCTGCTGGTCAGCTAGCTTACAGGCTAACAGCTAGCAAACATGCTAAACAGCTCTGCGGTTAACACCCCAGTCCTGAATTAAAGTGCTAATGGTGCTGACTGTACTGTAGTATAACAGGGTGGTCTCCAGTTTCTCCTCTCTGAGCTCTCAGATCCCACCAGCATGTGGTTCCAGGTCTCAGCAGTGTGGTGGGGAACCTGGAGGAGAACCTGAACTGAACCATCTCTTCATAAAGATATCCGTAAAATCGTGTCCGGATAGGAATGTGCAGACTGCAGGATTAAAGGTGTTCCGGGATCCTGTTAAAGATGTGGAGCTGGAGTTCCTGTTCTCCAGCTTGTGTTGGGAATTCTCTGTTCCACCTTAAATGGAGCTGCAGGATATTCTGGTTCCTGTACCAGCTGCAGTATTTAAGGTGGAACGGAACATTGGATTAGGAAGATGGTGAACAGGAAGAACTCCAGCCTGGATTAAAGATCAACATCCACCATGTACCGCTGACAGGTGGGATCCCATCCCCTTCCCAGCCTGGAACGCTGGAGTTCTCCACACAGTCCACCATGTTGGTTCTGTAGATCCGTTGTGGTTGTATGTGAATGTTGGGGGTGTGAATATGATGAGTCTCGAGTGCCCCGTTTTACCAGAACCGGGAGTCACCAGTGCACCTACACGTGTCTTCTGAGTGTGTATGGAATGTTGGTGATGAAAATCTGGAAAACCTGGAAATACTAAGTTCCTTTGGGGGACTATTTGACCTCACAGCGCCCTGCAGCATGTATCCCTCCACCATGAATGGAGTTTAAGGCTGAGATCTTCTCCACACTATCATAAACAGCGTCTCAGACATCAGGCAGCGTATTCAGAACCACCTCCTGTAGGAACTTCCTGTGAGGGAGCTTCTAGAGGGGGACGTCTGGTTACCTTCACCAGCACTGTGTACAGTTCCCGAGAATGGATCGTCTCACACGGAACGGCTGAACGACCCCGTTAACTGCTGGACGTTAATCTGAGATTATGAAATTAACAAGAAGCACCACGTAAACAATCCTGCGCAAACACTGATAAACAGTAGCGTGGTATATCCACCGTGAGGAATGACTGGACTACACGTAGGAGGTGTGGTAGCGTGTAAACACCCTGTGGGACTGAGCGGGTTCAGCGGGGAAGGTGACACGCGTGCGGTGTTGACTGTAGTGTTAAGTAAGGGCCAGGCGTGTTCGGGGATTATCCACAGGTTAGCTGTGCACGCTCTGCTGCAGTTATGACAGCACATGAATAATTAGCCCACCTAAAAAAACCCGCACACATTTCTCACACTGTATCCCCGTGTGTGCGGCTGCAGCAGGGCCGCAGCTGCGGGTGGGCCGGCGGGGGGCCAGGCCATCTCATTCTGACTGCTCAGAAGCTCATCAGCAGGTTAATTACAGTTCTGAGATTTTCTACGGCTCTGATTTTTTAGTTTTTAATTTTGGTTTTTAATTTTAATTCGGGTTCTGCTAGTTTAAGGGCTGGATGAGTCATTTCAGTGTGTTTGTGGTTTATTTCTAGATTATTTTATACTTTCTGGGGACTTACAGTTTGAGTTAAGCTTTTAATAAATAAAATAGTTTCAGATTTTATTCATTGTTTCAAGTTTTTATCTAAACAGTCCAAATTTGAGTTCATTTTTAGTTTTAGTTTAGTTTTTTTTATTAAATAAACTAATTTAACTTTAGCTTTTATCTAAAAAAAAGTTTTAGTTGTTTTTTATGAAAAGTAAGAGACTGATTTTTAGATTTTAATCTCTTGTTGATCCCACACTGGGGAAATCTAGTCTCAGCTTTTAACCCATCCGCGAAGTGAAACACCCACTAGGGGGCAGTGAGCACACTTACCCGGAGCGGTGGGCGGCCCTATCCACGGCGCCCGGGGAGCAGTTAGGGGTTAGGTGTCTTGCTCAAGGGCACCTCTGTCGTTACTGTCAGTTCAGGGACTCGAACCGGCGACCCTCCGGTCACAAGGCTGGTTCCCTCACCTCCAGCCCACGACTGCCCCAGGTCTAGGTGGTGTTCTAGGTTTGTTCTGAAAAGTCTGAATAGGTTTGGTTTTGTTTCTGTTTTCTGCAAAATAACAGTTTAAGTTTGATTTTTTTTTCTCAAAAGTCAAAGTTTTAGTTTATTTTTTATTAAGTAAGATAATTCTAGTATAGTATTTATCCAAAAAATTCACAGTTTTGGTTTAGAATTTATTTAAAGAATTAGTTTTTAGTTTTTAGCAGTATTGGTGTAATTTTTATGGAAGGTAAAAGTTTATTTTAGTTTAGTTTTGAAAGTCTGAATAGTTGTGGGATATTTTCTATTTTCAGCAAAATAGTAGTTATTGTTTTTTCCATGTTTTAGTTTAGATTATATTTTTATGAAAATAAATTTACTTTAGTTTTTATCAGAAGAGTCAGTTTAAGCTTAGTTTTAATTTAATGAAAAGTAATTGTTTATTTCAGTTATTTTTAAATGTTAATTTTACTTGAGTTTTTATGTAGTTGTAGTTTTAGTGCCGTGATAAACACTGTGATGGATGGTGTTTGATAAATGAGCCCGGCTCTTCTCCAGCTTTGATTAAGGATTGCTGAATTTTCAGACCACCCAGAACTCCGTCGGTGCTTTATTAGGGAAGGTATTCATACCACACACTCTGCACATGTACGCTAGCTCCATGGAGCTCCGGTGTGGGACCTGGGGTCTCTAATTTTAACCGTGTGAGAACGGGGTATGTGTGTGGGAGTGAAGCCCGGAGTGTATTGTGCTTCACCCCGTTAGACTCCTGCACCGCACACGGCTGTCCCGCTCTGACCTGTGCTAGCCTGTGAAGGGCCTGGAGACGAGTGGACTGGCGCTCTCCGCGCTCACCTTGCTGCTGGGGACGGCTGTTAAAACAAGGCCAGATTAAAGCGCATATGATTAACAACGCCCCGCTTACTGGCGCCCATGAGGGAGTTCTGCCTGGCCACTTTATCAGAAACCCCATATCCACCCTACAGCTCATCGGTTAACACACACTGCTAGTCATTAATTACCTCAACACCTTTTTAAGGTTAGTGGAAGTACAAGGTGGGTGTTTCCAATAAAGTGGCCAGGTTGTGGAAGCACAAGGTGGGTGTTTCCAATAAAGTGGCCAGTTAGTGGAAGCACAAGGTGGGTGTTTCCAGTTAGTGGAAGCAATAAAGTGGCCACAAGGTGGGTGTTGTGGGTGTTTTCCAATAAAGTGGCCTGTTAGTGGAAGCACAAGGTGGGTGTTTCTAATAAAGTGGCCAGTTTTCCGAGTGGAAGCACAAGGTGGGTGTTTCCAATAAAGTTAGTGGAAGCACAAGTGGCCAGTTGGTGGTGGGTGTTTCCCAGCACAAGGTGGGTGTTTCCAATAAAGTGGCCAGTTAGTGGAAGCACAAGGTGGGTGTTTCCAATAAAGTGGCCAGTTAGTGGAAGCACAAGGTGGGTGTTTCTAATAAAGTGGCCAGTTAGTGGAAGGTCAAGGTGGATGTTTCCAATAAAGTGGCCAGTTAGTGGAAGTTATTGGCCAATTTATTAGAATTGGCTAGCATTACTGCTACTGTGCGGCACTGATTGGTTGGTCCTTAAGGAATCTCTCTCTCTCTCTCTCTCTCTCTCTCTCTCTCTCTCTCTCTCTCTCTCTCTCTCTCTGTAATGAAAGGCAGATAGACAGCCCCTCGGAGAAGCTGATTAGGGTTGTGATGAACAATATATTCATGATTAAGAAATTAAAATTCCCACTTATCATAGAGACAATTATGAATGGGCCCCTGCGTGCATCATAATGCTCTCCGCAGCCAAGTGCGCGACAGCGAGTGTCCTCGTGATGAGGGTGACACGTCTCCACCACAATCACAGCCACACGTGTTCACAAACATAATCATCACCTAGAAAATTACACTTATCAGCTCCGAGCGATTTATCTGGAGCGCCGCGGCAAAAACAAGACGATGAGGGAGAAGAGGACGAGGCGACGAGGAGCCCGTTTGATTAGGGAGCAGCGCACCAAGTCACCATCACGTCCTCTCATGATACAATGACGCATTCGTACGTTCAAAAATAAAAACGAATCATCAACCGTGATATCAGCGGTCCATCTTTACCTTTACCACAGCTCCAACCTTCAGTCTTAGAGCCTGGATTAGCACTTTCTGCTATCCAGATGGCCCCAAACACATGACTGGACACTCCACAGTTATTACCGTCAGACCGTAAACACTACACACGCTGCAGATTCATACCGGATTATAATCTCTCCACAGTTATTACCGTCAGACCGTAAACGCTACACACGCTGCAGATTCATACTGGATTATAATCCCTCCACAGTTATTACCGTCAGACCGTAAACACTACACACGCTGCAGATTCATACCGGATTATAATCTCTCCACAGTTATTACCGTCAGACCGTAAACGCTACACACGCTGCAGATTCATACTGGATTATAATCCCTGTCCACAGTTATTACCGTCAGACCGTAAACGCTACACACGCTGCAGACGCTGCAGATTCAGACCGTCATACTACACAGGCCGTACACGATTATAATCCCTCCACAGTTATTACCGTCAGACCGTAAACGCTACACACGCTGCAGATTCATACCGGATTATAATCCCTCCACAGTTATTACCGTCAGACTGTAAACGCTACACACGCTGCAGATTCATACCGGATTATAATCCCTCCACAGTTATTACCGTCAGACTGTAAACGCTACACACGCTGCAGATTCATACCGGATTATAATCCCTCCACAGTTATTACCGTCAGACCGTAAACGCTACACACGCTGCAGATTCATACCGGATTATAATCCCTCCACAGTTATTACCGTCAGACTGTAAACGCTACACACGCTGCAGATTCATACCGGATTATAATCCCTCCACAGTTATTACCGTCAGACCGTAAACGCTACACACGCTGCAGATTCATACCGGATTATAATCCCTCCACAGTTATTACCGTCAGACCGTAAACGCTACACACGCTGCAGATTCATACCGGATTATAATCCCTCCACAGTTATTACCGTCAGACCGTAAACGCTACACACGCTGCAGATTCATACCGGATTATAATCCCTCCACAGTTATTACCGTCAGACCGTAAACGCTACACACGCTGCAGATTCATACCGGATTATAATCCCTCCACAGTTATTACCGTCAGACTGTAAACGCTACACACGCTGCAGATTCATACTGGATTATAATCCCTCCACAGTTATTACCGTCAGACTGTAAACGCTACACACGCTGCAGATTCATACCGGATTATAATCCCTCCACAGTTATTACCGTCAGACTGTAAACGCTACACACGCTGCAGATTCATACCGGATTATAATCCCTCCACAGTTATTACCGTCAGACCGTAAACGCTACACACGCTGCAGATTCATACCGGATTATAATCCCTCCACAGTTATTACCGTCAGACTGTAAACACTACACACGCTGCAGATTCATACCGGATTATAATCCCTCCACAGTTATTACCGTCAGACCGTAAACGCTACACACGCTGCAGATTCATACTGGATTATAATCCCTCCACAGTTATTACCGTCAGACCGTAAACGCTACACACGCTGCAGATTCATATCGGATTATAATCCCTCCACAGTTATTACCGTCAGACTGTAAACGCTACACACGCTGCAGATTCATATCGGATTATAATCCCTCCACAGTTATTACCGTTATATATTTATTATTGTCTTTAATATTAGACTGTTTGCCGGTACTGTGTGTCTGTAGCTAATGCTAGCGCGGCCTTTCTGACCCCTCTCTCCTGAACCCGGAGAGGTTTCCGTGCTCAGAGCAGCCGGTCGGCCGACAGCATTATGAATGGTTTCCTCATGTGTTTTGACAACGTTTATTTATAACGTGATTTTTTTTAAATAAGTGGCCTCCACTTTATTGTTTTTGTGTGAGTGAGAGTGGCCAGGTCAGCGCCGCTGTGGGCAGTAACTCGCTCCCCGGGGTCCAGTCCGCACTGCCCTAATTTCAAACTCTCCCGGTTTGATCCATATAGAGCTCACAGGCTATCTTAAGATCATAAGCACTGAGTGTGTGTATGTGGCGAGATCACACCTAGAAGCCCTCAGTGACCCTGACCTGCAGTGTTTTCCTCTGATGTAGAGGAGGTAGGGGTGGTGCTGACCCGGTTCTAATACTGAAACATAATTACAAATAATCCACAAACTATAATAATCCGGACAGAAATATGCAGATTTGGGTCTGGGTGTTTGGGGTATAGTGTGGAACTCTTTCAGTGAAGTACTGGTGGTTATCTAGCACCGATTTAGTTCTACCTTTTGGGCAGTTCTACCAAGCATGCTCATATAATTAGTGTCCCAGGCCTAATGTCTAAGATCCTGTGTTGTCTAGTATCTATGGGCTAGTGTCTAAGGCCTTTGGTGTATGACCTGCTGTCTGTGATCTAGTACCTATGGGCCAGTGTCTGTGGCCTACCATCTGTAGCCTAGTGTCTATGGCCTAGTGTCTGTAGCCTAGTGTCTATGGCCTAGTGTCTGTAGCCTAGTGTCTGTAGCCTAGTGTCTATGGCCTAGTGTCTGTAGTCTAGTGTCTATGGCCTGGTGTCTGTAGCCTAGTGTCTATGGCCTGGTGTCTGTAGCCTAGTGTCTATGGCCTAGTGTCTATGGCCTAGTGTCTGTAGCCTAGTGTCTATGGCCTAGTGTCTGTAGCCTAGTGTCTATGGCCTAGTGTCTATGGCCTAGTGTCTGTAGCCTAGTGTCTATGGCCTAGTGTCTGTAGCCTAGTGTCTATGGCCTAGTGTCTATGGCCTAGTGTCTGTAGCCTAGTGTCTGTAGTCTAGTGTCTATGGCCTGGTGTCTGTAGCCTAGTGTCTATGGCCTGGTGTCTGTAGTCTAGTGTCTATGGCCTAGTGTCTATGGCCTGGTGTCTGTAGCCTAGTGTCTATGGCCTGGTGTCTGTAGCCAAGTGTCTATGGCCTGGTGTCTGTAGCCAAGTGTCTATGGCCTGGTGTCTGTAGCCTAGTGTCTATGGCCTGGTGTCTGTAGCCTAGTATCTATGGCCTGGTGTCTGTAGACTAGTGTCTATGGCCTGGTGTCTGTAGACTAGTGTCTATGGCCTGGTGTCTGTAGCCTAGTGTCTATGGCCTGGTGTCTGTAGCCTAGTGTCTATGGCCTGGTGTCTGTAGCCTAGTGTCTATGGCCTGGTGTCTGTAGTCTAGTGTCTATGGCCTGGTGTCTGTAGTCTAGTGTCTATGGCCTGGTGTCTGTAGCCTAGTCTCTATGGCCTGGTGTCTGTAGTCTAGTTTCTATAGTGTAGTGTCTATGGCCTACTATCTAAGATCTAATGTCTATGGCCTTAGGCCCATGGCCTAGGGGGTATGCCCTTGTGTCTACGCTCTGGTGTCTGTGGCCTCAGGTCTGTGGTGTAATATCTATGGTTTGGTGTCTATAGGATGAAGTCTATGGTCCAGTGTATGTGGTCAGTTGTCACATCTAAACCAAACTGAATCGTTTCTGTACCGTACCGTAAGCTATGTACCAAGATGTCCTCCATACACACACACACACACACACACACACACTCTCACACACACACACAAACTCACACACACACTACAGTACGCGGGTTTGTGTGGACCCACAGTGATGAAGTGAGCAGCAGTGGAGATGAAGTCACAGCCAGAATCCCTGCAGAGAGAGTAACACAATGTAATCTCTCTCTCTCTCTTTCTTTCTCCCTCTCTCTCCCTCTCTCTCTCTCTCTCTCTATCTCTCTGTCTCTCCCCCTCTCTCTCTCTCTCTCTCTCTCTCTCTCTCTCTCTCTCTCTCTCTCTCTCTCTCTCTCTCTCTGATGATCAGAGAGTGTATTGAAAGCTGTGGAGCGTCAGAACTGAACCTTTCAGAGAAATAAAGGAGCCGCAGCTGCTGAAGCTCATGGCTTTGGATCTGGGAGATGAAGCAGATCTGGGCTTAGCAGGGAGTGAGTGCGCGCAGTCGTGGCCCCAGCTAATCAAGATCAGTCAGTGTTACAGAGAGATACGGGGTCATACGGCTTATGCTGCTGCACGTCGGAGGAGCATATGTCTGAGTGATGTCACATCCCTGATCCGGCTCAGACGTACACCCCCGTACAGACCGCCAAAGACGGGGGCCGAATTACGAGGAGAACGAGTGGAGCATAACGAACGGGCGTCCTGCATGCAGTGGCGGGTCAGGGTGATCAGGGGACTGTTCGGCTCTGTTGCTAGCCACCTCTGGTTCTGATCCATTCTTGACCTCTGTGCCAGTGTTTACCACCAGCAGCGTGAGGCCATGCTAACTTTGCCGCGGTGACAGCACTCTGGTGAAAATGGATGAT
This sequence comes from Prochilodus magdalenae, assembly GCA_024036415.1. NCBI lineage: Eukaryota > Metazoa > Chordata > Actinopteri > Characiformes > Prochilodontidae > Prochilodus > Prochilodus magdalenae. The sequence goes on along the minus strand of JAMWET010000346.1, from coordinate 221,220 downwards.
GATCTGAACTAGCTGTAGCTAACCCTCTAGCATTAGCATAGCCATTATACTTTTAAAGGAGTGCAGGTGTGTTGGGAAGGAAGATAAAAGGGTACCAGGATCAATAACTGGTGATAAGTTTAGACTGATATGATCAATATTTATTGAGCTACACATACAGAAGTCTGTCTCTCAGTATGGCGTTGGGCCGCCGTGTTTGCTAACCCAACACGCCAGACGTCTCGGTATGGAGCTGTAGAGGTTCCTAATGGTGTCCTGTGATAATCCATCCCATGCAGCTTGAACATCCTCACACAGTTCCTGCAGATGGTGCGGTAGGGGTGGAGGTGGAGGGACACCAGGTCTTCTGGACGTGTGACAACAAACCGTTCATCTTGGTGCTGACCACGGTGCCTCCACACACGTCTCCACCCAGACTAAAGCGGGACTAGTCACTGAAGATGACCCGCTGCCATTCTGAGTCACTCCATGACAGTCTGGTACGACACCACTGCAGTGTTTGGTGACGGTGACGTGGTGTTAAGGACAGGCGTGGTAACGGTCTGATGGTGCTGCACTAACAGGAGGACTCATGGAGGACACCACTGCTCGCTGGATGGCTGTAATGGTGGTGTTGGGTCACCTTTATCTTCCTTCCCAACACACCCGCACTCCCACACCTCCCTCTGGGAGCAGCTGGGTTAAAGCTCTCCCATTGACCTCCGGTGGTCTCTCACTGAGGCACTTCATGTGATGTTTTCCTTTACTGTGTCCGCTGTTGTTCGGGAGTTGGGAAGTAAAGTAATGATATCCTGAGCCACAGAATAACTGCGCCGGTCTTTCTCTGGTGGAGACCGTGTTTGAATTTGTCTTTTGTTGAAATGTCATTAACAGGCTCATTTTTCAGCGGAGCGTTTGAGAATATTAAATGGTGCGTAGAAAAGAGAAAGTAATATAATGTAAACCGTTCATTAGAAGAGTCGACACCGGAGCTGACCCCGAGACGGAGCGCTCTATAAATAACAGGGAGAAAAAGGAGGGGAAAGAGACGAAGCAGATCAAAGCCCTCCCCTACAGACTCTCCTTGTGAGACTCGGCAAACCTTTAAAAATTCAGAATGCCCCCTCACATCACCCTGCCTCTCTTTAATATCGCCTCGGCACTAAAGCGCAAGATCGGGAACTGCCTCCAACAGCGAAAACCGGGACCTGCCTCTGTTTTCTTCAGGAATTCCACAGTGATGCAAATTCGGTCCTTTGCTTTTCTGTCAGAGTCTTGGAGAAGTCAGAGTCTCGGAGATGCATGTCTGAGTCCTGAGAAAGTCTTAGTGTGAAGTCCCTTAGACACAAAAGAGTCTGAGATGTGAGTTTGTGTCTTAAGTCTCTGAGACATGAGCCTACGTCTCAAGATCTCTGAGACAAAAGTTCCAGTCTTATGTCTCTGAGGCATGAATCTCAGTCTTAAGTCTTTCAGAATTCCATGGTGAGATTCTGTCTTCTGCTCTTCTGTCAGTGTCAGAGTCTCAAGTCTCTGAGATGCAAGTCTGAGTCTCAAGTCTCTGGGACGTGAATCTCAGTCTTGAGTCTCTGAGATATGAGTCTAAGTCTCCTGCCTTTGAGATGCAAGCCTAAGACACAAAACTGAGTCTTTAAGACATGAATCTCAAGCCTCTGGGATGAGAATCTGAATGTGAAGTTTCTGGGATGTGAGTCTAAGTCTTGAGTCTCTGAGACATAAGTCTTAAGTGTCCAGTTTCTGAGACACAAGCCTCAGTCTAAAGTCCCTGAGGCCCGTGAGTCTTTGGTCTCTGAAATGCAATTCTTAGTCTTCAGTCTCTGAGATTGTGGTTCCTGAAACACAGGTCTAGATGTAAAGACTAAGACACAAAACTGAGTCTTAAGTCTTTAAGACACAAATCTCAAGTCTCTGGGATGCGAGTATGACTGTGGAGTCTCTGAGATATGAGTCTAAGTCTCCTGCCTTTGAGATGCAAGTCTAAGACACAAAACTGAGTCTTTAAGACATGAATCTCAAGCCTCTGGGATGAGAATCTGAATCATGAGAATCTGAATGTCAAGTTTCTGGGATGTGAGTCTAAGTCTTGAGTCTCTGAGACATAAGTCTTAAGTGTCAAGCTTCTGAGACACAAGTCTCAGTCTAAAGTCCCTGAGGCCCGTGTGTCTTTAGTCTCTGAAATGCAAATCTTAGTTATAAGTCCCTGAGATTGTGGGTCTAAGTCTCTAGGTCCTGAAACGCAGGTCTGGGGTAAAGACTAAGACACAAAACTGAGTCTTAAGTCTTTAAGACACTAATCTCAAGTCTCTGGGATGCGAGTATGACTGTGAAGTCTCTGAGATATGAGTCTAGGTCTGAAGTCTCTGAGACTTAAGTCTTGAGTGTCAAGTTTCTGAGACACAAGTCTCAGTCTAAAGTTCCTGAGGTGTGAGTCTTCAGTCTTTGAAATGCTAATCTTAGTCTTCAGTCTCTGAGATTGTGGGTCTTCGGCTCCAGTCTCTGAGATGCAGGTCTAGGTGTCAAGGTCTCTGAGACAAAAGTTTCAGTCTTATGTCTCTGAGACATAAATCTCAGTCTTAAGTCTTTGAGATGTAAGTCTTTCAGAATTCCATGGTGAGATTCTGTCTTCTGCTTGTCTGTCAGTGTCAGAGTCTCAAGTCTCTGAGATGCACGTCTGAGTCTCAAGTCTCTGGGACGTGAATCTCAGTCTTGAGTCTCTGAGATATGAGTCTAGGTCTCCTGTCTCTGAGATGCAAGTCTAGGTGTCAACTGAGTCTTAAGTCTTTAAGACATGAATCTCAAGTCTCTGGGGTGCGAGTCTGAGTCTCAAGTCTCTGAGATGTGAGTCTAAGTCTTGAGTCTCTGAGACATAAGTCTTAAGTGTCCAGTTTCTGAGACACAAGTCTCAGTCTAAAGTCTCTGAGGCCTGTGAGTCTTTAGTCTCTGAAATGCAAATCTTAGTCTTAAGTCTCTGGGATGCGAGTATGACTGTGGAGTCTCTGAGATATGAGTCTAAGTCTGAAGTCTCTGAGACTTAAGTCTTGAGTGTCAAGTTTCTGAGACACAAGTCTCAGTCTAAAGTTCCTGAGGTGTGAGTCTTCAGTCTTTGAAATGCAAATCTTAGTCTTCAGTCCCTGAGATTGTGGGTCTTCAGTCTTTGAAATGCAAATCTTAGTCTTCAGTCCCTGAGATTGTGGGTCTTCGGCTCCAGTCTCTGAGTCTGACTCTGTTGTCAAGTCTAAGACACAAAACTGAGTCTTAAGTCTTTAAGACACAAATCTCAAGTCTCTGGGCTGCTAGTCTGGGTTGAGTCTTAAGTCTCTGAGGTGAGAGTCTGTCATTAACGTGACCTCACAACCATGATCGGTCCCTTCTACATGGCCCTGTGATCTCACGGGTTCATTTAATATTCCACATGTGCTGGAATGCCGAGCCCAAACATCGCGACCCCTGCGCTGTCACATTACACGCAGACTGAACTTTGGAGTTCCTCTGAAGGAACAGGCCTGCCGGTTCTGTAAAGTCGCCCATCCGACTCACCGAATGGCTGAATCTATAAATAACAGGAAGGGTTCCTTCTGCTGCATATTAATTGTTCCTCTCACGGTTCGCCTCTGTCCCCGTGCTCGGGTTGTTGTTGTTGTCTATAATCAGTGTTTATTTGGCAGCAGGAACATAACAGCGCTCTCTGGAGGAGCCTGCGAATTCATGTTTAATGAAGCTGGGCTATAGGACGCTGCAGAGGCAAGCTGTCAGTGGTGATATATGCTGCGCGAGGAGGGGAATTTACATCTTCACTCCGCCAGAGAAAGAGAGAGAGGGGGGGGCAGAGATTGGAACACCTACTAAGCATGTCAAACCTCTTCCTAGTGTTTGATTGCGGTGATGTATCTTACATGAACGCTGCTGAGGTGCTGCTGACGCTCTGCTGACGCTCTGCTGATGCTCTGCCGATGCTCTACTGACGCTGTGCTGATGCTCTACTGACGCTCTGCTGATGCTCTACTGACGCTCTGCTGATGCTCTGCTGATGCTCTACTGACGCTCTACTGCCACACTGCTGATGCTCTACTGACGCTCTACTGCCACACTGCTGATGCTCTATTGACGCTCTGCTGATGCTCTGCTGATGCTCTACTGACGCTCTGCTGATGCTCTACTGACGCTCTGCTGATATTCTCCTGATGCTCTGCCGATGCTATGCTAATGCTCTGCTGATGCTCTACTGCCACACCGCTGATGCTCTACTGACGCTCTGCTGATGCTCTGCTGATGCTCTACTGCCACACTGCTGATGCTCTACTGACGCTCTGCTGATGCTCTACTGACGCTCTGCTGATGCTCTACTGACGCTCTACTGCCACACTGCTGATGCTCTGCTAATGCTCTACTGACGCTCTGCTGATGCTCTGCTGACGCTCTGCTGATATTCTCCTGATGCTCTGCCGATGCTCTGCTAATGCTCTGCTGATGCTCTACTGACACTCTGCTGATGCTCTACTGACTCTCTGCTGATGCTCTACTGACGCTCTACTGCCACACTGCTGATGCTCTGCTAATGCTTTACTGATGCTCTGCTGATATTCTCCTGATGCTCTGCTCACGCTCTGCTAATGCTTTACTGATGCTCTGCTAATGCTCTACTGACGCTCTGCTGATGCTCTGCTGACGCTCTGCTGATATTCTCCTGATGCTCTGCCGATGCTCTGCTAATGCTCTGCTGATGCTCTGCTCACGCTCTGCTGATGCTCTGCTGATGCTCTGCTCACGCTCTGCTGATGCTCTGCTGATGCTCTGCTGAGTGTGAACAGCACACTCTTCAGGCATGTGTACATCATCTGGCCCATTGACCAGAAGCCCCTCCACCTTGATGTCTGGAGCTTGTAGATTGTCTGCTGTTTTGTGGGTGGATGGTGTGTGAGGAAACTCCAGCAGCACACACACATACACCCACCCACACAGAACCACGTCAGCATCACTGAAGTGCTGAGAATCAACAAATACCTTCTGGATAACAGCCACCCAGTGGTCAGACACTGACCAGTGATGAATGAAGTAGAGGGGGCTGAGAGCTGCACAGTGGAGCTATAGGGTGGGTGTTTCTAATAAAGTGGCCAGTTAGTGGAAGCACAAGGTGGGTGTTTCTAATAAAGTGGCCATGTTTGATGTTGGTTTGATGTTCAGTAAGGGTAATTAAATATGAATCAAATTAAAACTCTACAGATACGAGTTCGGCCTGAATCTCCTGGCCTTATGTGATGGCCGTTATCGGCGTGTGGTGCTGGTTCTGTTTGTTCTACAGCTGTGAGATCCGGAATGCTTCAGCCGCACACCTGTATATATTGTGCTATTCCGAACAAGGCTTTTTCGTCAGCGGACGAGGGAAAGTTATCCCGTCGCCGCCTGGCCGCATTCACACCGTTATCAATCACCATCTGCAACGGCGTCCCAGATTAATGACCTCAGTATCCCGCGTCCCGTTCTGATTACCTCAGCGAGGAATGCCGTAATAGAGCCATTTGCAGGAATGTGTGGCCAAACTCAATCCCATCATGCCTCTGTAATGAACCGCCCAGCAAAGGGAATTTCAGGCCTTGTGAGAATTCAGACCGTCTGTCTTTTAGCCGGGCACCATCAGCGTCCCTAACCCTTTATATGGAGAACCTTTGGCTTCACATCAGGTACTTCATCAGGTTCTTTATCAGGTTCTTCATCATGTTCTTCAGCAGGTACATCAGGCTCTTCATCAGGTTCTTCATCATGTTCTTCATCATGTTCATCATCAGGTTCTTTATCATGTTCTTCAGCAGGTTCTTCATCAGGTTCTTCTTACTCCTCTAATATTCTATCATTTTAATGTTTACACAGGTTGCAGTGTTCGAGCTACAACCACTAAACATGGTCGGCTTGCAGAGCCTACATGGGAAAATGAGATTTGTGTACTTTTGCAATGGCCTTGTGACACCTTAGCAACCACCTGGGATAACACTGCCACAGCCAGGGCAAACCTTAGCAACCACGTGGGATAACACTATACATAAATAAATCTGACATGTGTTGCTGCAGCAAATTCAAAATAGAATTTCTAAAAAAAATCAAAATGATCAGTTTATTAAATTAATTTAGTTAAGTTAGTTTTAGTTAAGTTAGTTTAGTGAAATTAATGTGAATTAAGTCAGTTTTAAATTAGTGAAATTATTAAATTAATTTTTCTTGTTAAATTGATTTAGTGAAATTATTAAATTTTAAATCAGTTAAATTAGTTTAGTTTTTAATTTATATATCTTTATATTGTTGTACTAATTTATATTAAATATAAGGGTTTTAACAATTTGCATATTATTTAAAAGTCATTTACATTTTGTATGGCACCATCTTCCAATAAGCTCACATTTTATGTTTTTGTTTGTTTGTTTGTTTCTAAATATGTTAAATTCAAGTTGAGGGTGTGCACCTTATTTTCATTTAGAAGATCGACAACAATGTGGAAATTTGTTCCAGGGCTGTGAGTAAAAATCCATAAGCTTGTTATTAGCCGTTTGCTTGGTGTTGCTAAAATAGGAATGGGAGTCTATGGGAAGAATGCGGGATGAATAAACGACCCATAGAGGAGTGCGGGTCAGTGTGCATGTGGATTAGCTTAGTTTGGGGATCTGCTCCGAGTGAGTCTGAAGGAGACAGTAAGTTTGAATGGGGGTGAAAATGAATGGGACTTTATGGGTGGGATGAGGAATGGGGACAAAAGGACTATACTATGTATAGTGTTATCCCAGGTGGTTGCTAAGATTTTCCCTGGCTGTGGCAGTGTTATCCCAGGCACCCCCCAGGGAGTGTGGGTCAAATCAACACTATATCCCTGCTCGGGGGTCTGCCTCGAGATTATATATCGGTCAGAAGTCCCGTCGATGGGTGCTTACGTTTCTACCACATTCCTTCCTAATGGGAAAAAAATTCGGAATTTAACGTTTAGTAACAGATTCCCAGAGTGTTTTAATTCCCACATAAGCGCTGCAACAGTATCATGATATACTGAGAGCGTGTGGACGTGTGGAAGTGACAGCAGCACAAACATACTGAGAGGACAAAGTCCATGGAAAAGCCAAGACCAATAGAATCGGAATGCTCTGGGATAGCATGAACCTACGGTCATCCTGCCCAAAGCCAAGCCACACTGTACACTGTCCTTTCCCCCCAGTGTGTTAATTCCAGTAAATAAGACTGCGCCTGCATTCCAATGTGTGTTGCACTTCCATTTTACCTGGAATATCCAGGACAGCATGGAATTTGGCCAATCCACTTCGAACTTCTGCATGAGGCTGTACTCTTGAAATGGTGGCTCTAATAGCGAGGAGCTGCAAGCTGGTTTACTGCGCCGAGAAAGCCCGGTGCCGTGTCCTACAGAGTCTGAGCTGGCGCTGCTGTAATTGCCCGAGATCCGGCCGCTAACGTCAGCCCGGAATAGAAGCCGACCTTAAATTCAGGTTCTGACAGCCGCACACTCCAAACGGCGCTGGAAAAGTGCGTGTGTATTCAGAGTGCCTCGGGGGAACACGCGCTGAGCCATTAGGTCCAATAAACGCTCTCCAGGGGATAATTACGGATGTCGTTCACTCGCTGGTATTTCAAAGGCCGGCTTCCCTTGATGGACGTTGAAAATCCGTAACGCTCCGTCCCGCAAATCCACTCATTACCCTGACACTTTCTATCAGGGCCTTTTTATTACCCGTCTTAATAAAGCAGCCCTAATCGAATCCGGCTGCTGGCGCATTTCCGTCATCACACACCTACAAGCGTACGAGCGACGGGAGCCGCAAACCTGGGCCCAATCCAGGGCCAAAACGTCCACACCTGTGAAAGACGGATCACTGTTCCCGGAATACTGAGGCAAGGGTCAATTAGTAAGTCTGTTTCTGACCACACTCCTGTCTTTATACTTTTCCGGGCAGCCCAATCCCAACCTAGCAGCGACACTGACTTTGGGAAAATCCCAGCTGTGCCTGATGAATTCACAGCCAAGACCAGTGAAGAACCGGCTCCGCTGGCCTTCCAGGGATGCAGGACTATAAAGCTCCTGTCACAGCTGCCTCACCCACCAACCACCAGCTTCAATCATCCCTGTCCCTAGAGGTGCTGTAGGGGTGCCTTTTGAGCGCATCGAGATGGATACGGTGGAACCGCTGCCAAAGCTGGCTCGCCCGGAACATGAGCACATTCCGGTCCACGTAGACCAGTCATCGCCAACGTTCCTCCTGGAGAGGAAGCTGCTGTTCCGCCCAGCTCGGTTCCAATCTTCGTTTAAAGAGCTAGCGACTCCTTACCCAGCACGAACGCATCGGATCCACCAGTCCAGAACCTCCGAAGGAGTTCATTAGCTGGGCATGCTTGGAATTGGGTTTTCCAAGACGAGGGTTGGGGACCACTGGCACAGACTATGGCGCATCCCACTTGAGGGTTATAGCCTTCAGGCAAGTTCTTGTTTCACAGAGTGGCGAATAAGTGGAGCTCATCTTTATGGGTGGGGAGTAAGAGGATGGATGGACGGAAGCGGCGTTCCCAGACATCCATTCGGAGGTTAGGCCCGTAAACCATGGTATGCCAATTTGCTGGAGCCGTTTGCGACCCACTATGTCCCGCGGTGTCATAACATCAAACCGTAGCCCTTTCAAGACAGCCGAGAAGCGTCACCCTATCTATTCCAACTTCCGTGCATCGTGTCAGGATACACAAAGGTTTGATCGGAGCAAAATACAGGTCCAGCTTAAGGTGGGCGTGTCTGCATGGACTCTTTGTCTGAAAGCACGTCCCACTCCCACTCTCGCCTCCTTTCTTCAGGAGAACCAGAGTGGCCAGAGAGCGGAAGCAGAAGGGCTTTAATAAAGTGGACATGGAGTGAATGGTGCTCATTCCGTCCCATTTCTGCTCCTGTCGGGAACGGCGCGAGGTGCTATAAGGATAATGATTACAGGCTTGTTCTGCAGGTAGTGGTTTGGAGGTCAGCGAGGTTGCCGCTAGGAGTTCTTGGCTGCTAGCGCTCTGTGTTTTTGTGTGCGTATGTGTGAAATTACCTCTGGCACATCTGAATAACTCTGCGGGGGTCTATTATCAGGACTTTGCCAAGGCCTGCAGGCCTGACCCAGCTGTTAGAAGGTGAACATCTCTCTCCCTCAGCCTCTAATGACTTCCTGTTGACTGTGAGAAATTACACACATCTCCGGAATGGCTCGGCGACTCACAGCAGCGGAGCACATGGGGTTTTTCCAGCGGACACCATCTCGTCCTTGTCGGGCGGACGTTATCAATCATTTGATTACTAATTGATGATTTTTAAAATTTCCATTATCTAAAATTATGACTGTCGAGACCCTCTAACTGAATCTGGTGTATCATATTTCGTTTCAAATCTGGTGGGCACTAGAAACATTGTTTTTTATAGTATCTGGTGTCCAAACCACAGTATATGGTGCTCACCTGATAGCATCTGTTGCTCATCTCATTAAATCAGGTGCTCACTGCCAAATATCTTGTGCTCTACACATGGTATGTGGTGCTAATCTCATAGTATCTTGTGCACATCTGATGGTATCTGGTGCTCACCACATAGTATCTTATGCCCACCACAAGATATCTGGTGCGCATCTCATACTATCCGCCGCTCACCTGAGATTACCTGGCGCTCATATTGTTGCATCTGGTGCTCTTCACATTGTGTGCTGTGCTAACCTCACGGGATCTTGTATACATGTGATGGCATCTGGTGCTCACCACATAGTATCTCATGCTTAACAAAAGATATCTGGTGCGCACCAGATTTTTACTTAATTAAAAAAGGATACACAACATAGTGTCTTCTGATCACCACATAGTATCTGGTGCACATCTCACACTATCTGCCGCTTACCTGATGGTATCTGGTGCTCACCACATAGTATCTTATGCCCACCACAAGATATCTGGTGCGCATCTCATACTATCTGCCGCTCACCTGAGAGTATCTGGTGCTCTTCACATTGTGTGCTGTGCTAACCTCATAGGATCTTGTACACATGTGATGGCATCTGGTGCTCACCACATAGTATCTCATGCTTAACACAAAATATCAGGTTTGCTGAATATACCACATAGTGTCTTTGTAAGGTATCAGGTTCCTGCAGATCCACCTCCGGACCACTTGGGGGAGACAAAGGGCAACCAACGAGCAATCAAACGCCGAATGCTAACACCTGCAGCTCACAGACCTTGGTTGCTTGGTTGTCTTGGTTTCACCTTGCCACGCAGTCGTGTCTCTTTGCTGGCCGGTAAAGGGTCTCCAGTCGTCTGAGGCCACCTTCAGAGTGCACATGCACTGCAGAAGTATAAAAAATAAATTATTAAAATAAATAAACAAATAAATAATAGGTGGCAAAACTAAGGAGTTGAGCGTTAAGAGAGTCTGAGCTTGCAGGTCAGCTCCCTCATTTTAAGTGCTAATATAATTAATATAATTAATAATTAAGTCACTAGATGCCATAAACATAAATGTATTAATCTACATATATATAATATTTATAAGCTCATGGTTAACGTGTTATCATACTACTGAGAAACAGTTACAGTGCACTATACAACTCTACCATATCTGGTCTAGTGAAATGGTTGTATTCAGCACTATCACTATCTCTTGCCCACCTGATGGTATCTGGTGCTCACCACATACTGTCTGGTGCATACCACATAATATCCGTTGCACACTTGATAGTATCTTGTGCTCTCCACATAGTGTCTGGTACTCGCCTGAGGAGTTTCTGACCCACTGTGGTACTCCCCTGATAGTAACTGGAGCTCACCTTATAGCATCTGGTGCTCACCACATAGTGTCTGGTACTCCCCAGAAAGTAACTGGAGCTCACCTTATAGCATCTGGTGCTCACCACATAGTGTCTGATACTCCCCAGAAAGTAACTGGAGCTCACCTTATAGCATCTGGTGCTCACCACATAGTGTCTGGTACACCCCTAATAGTAACTGGAGCTCACCTTATAGCATCTGGTGCTCACCACATAGTGTCTGGTACACCCCAGATAGTAACTGGAGCTCACCTTATAGCATCTGGTGCTCAACACATAGTGTCTGGTACTCCCCAGATAGTAGTTATTGCTCACCTTATAGAATCTGGTGCTCACCACATAGTGTCTAGTGCATGCAACATAATATCTGTTGCACATTTGATAGTATCTGGTGCTCTCCACATAGTGTCTGGTTCTCCCCTGATATTATCTGGAGCTCACCTTATAGCATCTTGTGCTTACCACATAACATCTCTTGCACACCTGATAATAACTGGTACTGTCCACATAGTGTCTGGTGCTCACCATATAGCATCTGCTGCTTACCACATAGTGTCTGGTAATCCCCAGATAGTATTTGGTGCTTACCACATAGTTTCTAGTGCATGCCACATAACATATCTTGCCCAACTGATAATTAACTGGTACTCTCTACATAGTGTCTGGTACTACCCGGATAGTAACTGGAGCTCACTCTAGAGCATCTGGTGCTCACCACATAGTGTTTGGTGCATACCACATAATATCTCTTGCACACCTGATAGTAACTGGAGCTCACCTTATAGCATCTGGTGCTTACCACATAGTGTCTGGTACTCCCCTGATAGTATTTATTGCTCACCTTATACCATCTTGTGCTTACCACATAGTTTCTGGTACTCCCCAGATAGTATTTATTGCTCACCTCATAGCATCTTGTGCTTACCACATAGTTTCTAGTGCATGCCACATATATAATTTCTGTTGCACATTTGATAGTATCTGGCGCTCTCCACATAGTGTCTGGTTCTCCCCTGATATTATCTGGAGCTTACCTTATAGCATCTTGTGCTTACCACATAAAATCTCTTGCACACCTGATAATAACTGGTACTCTCCACATAGTGTCTGGTACTCCCCAGATAGTAACTTGAGCTCACGCTATAGCATCTGGTGCCCACGACATAGTGTTTGGTGCATACCACATAATATCTCTTGCACACCTGATAGTATATGGTGCTCACTTATAGCATCTGGTGCTCACCACATTGTCTGGTGCATACCATATAATATCTCTTGCTTGTCTGAAAAGCTAAAACAAACTTTGCAGGTGTGGAAAATGTCCCTACAGGTCTACAAGAAAACGAAGGACGTTCTCTGGCTTTTTGCGCAGTCCGGCTGTTTGAAAATAAGGACTCTGTGACACTGTGAACTCCCCTCGCTCTCCGAAGGCCACATTATCTTACAATAATTCACATCCAATAACTCTGGATCTCCTGAAAGGGGCTAAAGAAATTGCATCTAATGAAATCCAGGCAACAAAGCGCGGGAGAATGCAGCGGCGGACGAGGCCGCGTATCAGCCCGGCCGTGTGTAATGGACTTTATTGTGTTTGTGCGGACGCTGCGCCGCTCTTTGCCAGGTCACTGCGGAGTGCCGGCGTGCCGAGTTAATTAATCAGATTATCAGAATCTATTTAACTTGTTTTTTTCAGCGGCGTTTGGCACTCGCTGCGAGGCTCAAGGACAATAACACTCTGGAGTTCTCCTCCTGAGGAGCGCGAGGTGTTTCATTCCTCCTGCACTCTTAGCGCTCGCTCTCCGGCCTGCTCTCATATTCACTTCGGAGACCCGTAACTCATACTTCCCACTGCAGGCCGAGAGCTTACGGAAAAAAGAATGTCACTATTACAGCTGCACTATGAAGGACATGGGGATTTGGAGACCTCTCTGGTGGAACTGTGTAACTGCATGCAAACACTTTTGTGCTTCCTGCCTGTTCCAGGTGGTGGTACCTTCAGTCTCCAGCAGATGGCGCTGCAGGAGGATGGTGGGGCTATAAATCTCTGTGGGGTGTGAGTGGCGGGATCCATAGATTGGGAAGAGGTGGTACAGTGCAGGGAATGTCTCGTTCCATGTTTGGAAAACGCTCCAGAGAAGATGTTAATGATTGGCTAAAAGGAGGGACTGCATGTGGGCGTGGCCAAAGACCATAGTGTGAAGGAAGTAGCTGAATCTGCAGGTGTATGGAAGCGTACGGTCATACGGGTCTACCAGCAGTGGATACAATCCCAGCCTACAGGGAACTCTCCTCGGAACTGTGCCAGGGAAGGCCTCCACCAAATCTGGACCACCTGACCAATTCTCTGATGTGGCCACATCCAGAACCTCGTCCAGTCCATGCCCGATCCAGTCCCAGCTGTTACTGGTGCTGGTGGAGGTGCTACACCCTACTAGTGTCCTCACATCTTCATCAGTGTGATGTTGATTCTGAGACCTGAACATTGAGTTGGGGGGCTATAGGGTGAGCACCAAATACTATCTGGGATGTACCAGACACTATGTGGTGAGCACCAGATACTATCTGGGGAGTACCAGACACTATGTGGTGAGCACAACATGCTATAAGGTGAGCTCCAGTTAGAATCAGGGGAGTACCAGACACTATGTGGTGAGCACCAGATGCTATAGGGTGAGCACCAAATACTATCTGGGATGTACCAGACACTATGTGGTGAGCACCAGATACTATCAGGGGAGTACCAGACACTATGTGGTGAGCACCAGATGCTATAAGGTGAGCTCCAGATACTATCTGGGGAGTACCAGACACTATGTGGTGAGCACCAGATGCTATAGGGTGAGCACCAAATACTATCTGGGATGTACCAGACACTATGTGGTGAGCACCAGACCAACACTATCTGGGGAGTACCAGACACTATGTGGTGAGCACCAGATGCTATAAGGTGAGCTCTAGATATTATCTGGGGAGTACCAGACACTATGTGGTGAGCACCAGATGCTATAAGGTGAGCTCCAGTTACTATCAGGGGAGTACCAGACACTATGTGGTGAGCACCAGATGCTATAGGGTGAGCACTAAATACTATTTGGGATGTACCAGACACTATGTGGTGAGCACCAGATACTATCTCGGGAGTACCAGACACTATGTGGTGAGCACCAGATGCTATAAGGTGAGCTCTAGATAATATCTGGGGAGTACCAGACACTATGTGGTGAGCACCAGATGCTATAAGGTGAGCTCTAGATATTATCTGGGGAGTACCAGACACTATGTGGTGAGCACCAGATGCTATAAGGTGAGCTCCAGTTACTATCAGGGGAGTACCAGACACTATGTGGTGAGCACCAGATGCTATAAGGTGAGCTCCAGTTACTATCAGGGGAGTACCAGACACTATGTGGTGAGCACCAGATACTATCTCGGGAGTACCAGACACTATGTGGTGAGCACCAGATGCTATAAGGTGAGCTCCAGATACTATCTGGGGAGTACCAGACACTATGTGGTGAGCACCAGATGCTATAAGGTGAGCTCCAGTTACTATCAGGGGAGTACCAGACACTATGTGGTGAGCACCAGATGCTATAGGGTGAGCACCAAATACTATCTGGGATGTACCAGACACTATGTGGTGTGCACCAGATACTATCTCAGGAGTACCAGACACTATGTGGTGAGCACCAGATGCTATAGAGTGAGCTCCAGATACTATCTGGGGAGTACCAGACACTATGTGGTGAGCACCAGATGCTATAAGGTGAGCTCCAGTTACTATCAGGGGAGTACCAGACACAATATGGTGAGCACCAGATGCTATAGGCGTCCAGCTTACTAGTTCCTCTGAACTATCCAAAGCTGGGATGCACTGATCTCATGCAAGGCTGAAACTGGCTCCACGTTGACCCCTGTTGGCCATTCCACCTGTTTAGTGGCCGACCTGGCTGTTTACAGCAGACTCAGAGGTGCCTGACCGTGCGCCGTGACCGGGTCGAGAGTGCCGTAACTCTTATATAAACCTGGTAACCCATTTGCTTCAGGTTTGAGCACTGTTGGCGGAGTCTTGAGGGACACTCCAGGACTTTCCAGGGTGTCTGTATTACTGCTGAACCCTGGGACACCTCCTGCTGGGGAAAACCCACCAACAACGGGAACCGTCCCTGGAAAACTGGGACATCTCGTCCCCTTAACACGGTTTGAAACTAGTGAGTGATGCTTTAGTCATGTTAGCATCATGCTAACCTCATGGCTAAAGGCCTCTAATGTGCCCTGGCTAGTCATCTGTGTGGGAACCTGTGGAATTTGTAACGGAACGACGGATTTATTGGTGTACTGGTCAAAGTATTCAACATCCCGGAGCAGATTAATTCCTGCACCCAGACCAACTCCGAGCGAGGAGCTACTGCCAAACGCGGCCGGTGTCCTGTGGAGTGTTTTTCTTTCTGAGCATCAATATTGCAGAGGGCAGCAGCTGTCCGTGTGTTTCTGCCGCCCGTTAAATCCACAACACTGACCTGTTAATATTATATCAGTGACGCCCAGCCTCTCGGAGCAGCCGGCCGGTACGGAAGCAGGCCAGAAGCCGCAGAGTGGACAGTTGGGTTTAGGAAAAACTCGGTTATACCCTCGGCAGTGTGGTGGGGGGACAAACCGGGCAGCAGCAGACGTACAGTACGTAAAGAGGTGAGCCATGTATAAACGGGCCAGCCAGTGGAAGCACAAGGTGGGTGTTTCCAATAAAGTGGCCAGTTAGTGGAAGCACAAGGTGGGTGTTTCTAATAAAGTGGCCAGTTAGCGGAAACACAAGGTGGGTGTTTCTAATAAAGTGGCCAGTTAGTGGAAGCACGAGGTGGGTGTTTCTAATAAAGTGGCCAGTTAGTGGAAGCACGAGGTGGGTGTTTCGAATAAAGTGGCCAGTTAGTGGAAGCACAAGGTGGGTGTTTCCAGTACAGTGGCCAGTTAGTGGAAGCACAAGGTGGGTGTTTCCAATAAAGTGGCCAGTTAGTGGAAGCACAAGGTGGGTGTTTCCAATAAAGTGGCCAGTTAGTGGAAGCACACGGTGGGTGTTTCCAGTAAAGTGGCCGGTTAGTGTCCTGTGTTTAGCATGGCTCCCTGTGATGGTTTTACTGGTACAGCTAAACAGACTGGGACGTCTCACTCCAAACGGAGTTTGGTTAGGAATGCTCTGAAATCAGGCAGACCGGATCTGGCCGTGTGTGAGCGATGTGCTCACTGGAACAGCTGGATCCCCCTCTACACCAGATGCTGCATCAGTATCAGTCTCGTGGCTGGCTGGCGGTGTGTGAAGTGTTTGTGTGGCTGTGGAGTGTTAATGTGTTTATACAGAGCCTGTATATGAACCGAACACTGGTACTCTGTTCTCTCTATTAGTGATTATACATATTTCTCTTCCGCACACATTCAATCAAAAGTAATTAACCAAAATGTCCTAATTAACGTTTCCATCTCGAAGCAGCGTGTGTAATAACCTCCGTCCCGTTCCTCCTGCGATACACTCACGCCACCTCCCTCTAATCCACATCTCAGACCTGCTCCCCGCAGGGGCCTGTTAAAGCAGCCGGAGCAGACAGAGCTGGGTGTAATGAGGGCTTCGTGAGGAACACAGCACCGCTGGCTCTGCTGTGTGTTTGGAGGGGTTGAGTAGTTTCACAGCAGTGTGCGGCTCCTGGCTCCACGAGTCCAGCCCCATAAACCAGTCAGTACACAAAGAGAACGCCTGCCTTGTGCTTCCACTAACTGGCCACTTTATTGGAAACACCCACCCTGTGCTTCCACTAACTGACTGGCCATGGGCTTTGGATTGGAAACACCCGCACCTTGTGTGAAACTAAGTGGCCACTTTATTGGAAACACCCACCTTGTGCTTCCACTAACTGGCCACTTTATCGGAAACACCCACCTTGTGCTTCCACTAACTGGCCACTTTATCGGAAACACCCACCTTGTGCTTCCACTAACTGGCCACTTTATCGGAAACACCCACCTTGTGCTTCCACTCACTGGCCACTTTAGATGGAAACGTTAACCTTGTGCTTCCACTAAATGGCCACTTTAATTGGAAACACCCACCTTGTGCTTCCACTAACTGGCCACTTTATTAGAAACACCCACCTTGTGCTCCACTAACTGGCCACTTTATTAGAAACACCTACCTTGTACTTCCACTAAGTGGCCACTTTATCAGAAACACCCACCTTGTGCTTCCGCTAACTGGCCACTTTATTAGAAACACCCACCATGTGCTTCCACTAACTGGCCACTTTATTGGAAACACCCACCTTGTACTTCCACTAACTGGCCACTTTATTGGAAACACCCACCTTGTGCTTCCACTAACTGGCCACTTTATCAGAAACACCCACCTTGTGCTTCCACTAACTGGCCACTTTATCAGAAACACCCACCTTGTGCTTCCACTAACTGGCCACTTTATTGGAAACACCCACCTTGTGCTTCCACTAACTGGCCACTTTATTAGAAACACCCACCTTGTGCTCCACTAACTGGCCACTTTATTAGAAACACCTACCTTGTACTTCCACTAAGTGGCCACTTTATCAGAAACACCCACCTTGTGCTTCCGCTAACTGGCCACTTTATTAGAAACACCTACCTTGTGCTCCACTAACTGGCCACTTTATTAGAAACACCTACCTTGTACTTCCACTAACTGGCCACTTTATCAGAAACACCCACCTTGTGCGTCTACTAACTGGCCACTTTATCGGAAACACCCACCTTGTACTTCCACTAACTGGCCACTTTATCAGAAACACCCACCTTGTGCTTCCACTGACTGGCCACTTTATCGGAAACACCCACCTTGTACTTCCACTAACTGGCCACTATATTAGAAACACCTACCTTGTACTTCCACTAAGTGGCCACTTTATTAGAAACACCCACCTTGTGCTCCACTAACTGGCCACTTTATTAGAAACACCTACCTTGTACTTCCACTAACTGGCCACTTTATCAGAAACACCTACCTTGTACTTCCACTAACTGGCCACTTTATCGGAAACACCCACCTTGTACTTCCACTAACTGGCCACTTTATCAGAAACACCCACCTTGTGCTTCCACTGACTGGCCACTTTATCGGAAACACCCACCTTGTACTTCCACTAACTGGCCACTATATTAGAAACACCCACCTTGTAGTTTCACTAAGTGGCCACTTTATCAGAAACACCAGCTTGTGCTCCACTTACTGGCCACTTTATTGGAAACACCTACCTCGTGCTTCCACTAACTGGCCACTTTATCAGAAACACCCACCTCATTCATAGTAGGTCAGTTTTCCTATCTCATGTCCAGGTATGAATGTGTGCGGTGCTGGTTTATCAGGGTTCTATTATAACTGTACTCCAACAAGCCTGAGGGGTTTCTGATAAAGTGGCCAGGGAGAAGCTCCATTGGGGAGGTGGTGTTGAGCTCCTCTGTAGACTGAACTGCGGTACCCGTTCACACACCGCTGCTGTGATTGAGTGTCTGTGGTCTGCGCTCTCAGCAGGGCAGTACCGTCGCAGGGCCGTGTGTTCCTGCAGTTGGGAAATGATCTGCAGGTCCTTAACTGGAGGACACGTTCATCAGCACGCCGTCACCCTAACACGCCAGCGATCAGCGCTGGCTCAGCCCGGGTGAGCGGGGCAAAGCATCCTGGGCTGTGACATATCGGTGATGCTGGAGTGTTTATGTAGGACTGTGCTTCATTTCGGCACCATGTGATTTAGGCCCTGACTCCAGCTGAGAGACCGCCCCCTGGCAGTTTGGTAGAAAGTCCATCACCAAAGATAGGGTCAGTGCCGGAGGTTTGTACTGGAGCCATAAGACTTGCTCTAGTGACTCTATAAACACTGTAGCTTACACGTAATAGAAGCTTAGGCTAATTCACATTAGCATGATGCTAACACAATCATAAGGAATGTTCAGTAATATCAGATCCTGACTGTCTACCCCAGTTCTGACCTTAGCCTTTGATCTTCTCTATTCATGGTCGTGTTTGGTCGTGCTGTGTTCAACTGCCCGATTGTTCAGTAAAGCTTATTAGACGTTCCGCTCTGCACACGTCGGCCCGGGTTCTGTTTCTCACCATTTTTAGTGGATTGTAATTTCAATATTTATTTTAAATGCCAGATTCAAGTATATATAAAAATAATTCGATCTAAAGATATTCGTTTTGAACCGTGTTATTAATAAAACGTTCCGGAGATGTGCTGAACGTAGCGCTCCGGAACGTTCCGGAATCGATCTGCCGGAGGAGTGGGTGTAGCTGTTTGAGCAGGCGGGCCACACTGCACTGACTTAACCTCATTATTCAGTAAATTAAATTAGGGGGAAGATAAGAGCACTCGGCCGCTGAATAATGCATGATGCTTGTGTGAAAGCCAGAGCGCTGCAGTGGGCTGGCAGGACAGGCCGAGGGTCCTTCTCTGACGTGATGGCTGAGCTGTTGTCATGGTGGAGCTTTCGGGACCCTCACTAGAGGGCAGCGAGTTCAGTCACCGGACACGTACGGGTTCTAATGACTTTCAGTTATGTAGGTAATTCTGGTACTACCACAGGATAACCCGGCACCGCTGGATCCATCAGCATCAGAGCTGTGTGCAAAAGTTTGAGCACTGGTCAGTTTCTATGTTGTTGTTGTTGTTGATGTTCTAAGTGTCTATAAACTTCACATACACGAACAAACTTTTCCACACGTCATATTTTAGGTAGGTTTTTAATTTCCATATTTATTTTATATGCAAATTCAACTATATATAAAATTCAACAACACATAAAAATTTAACTATATATAAAAATAATTAAAAAAAATTTTTTATATATTTTTTAAAAAAAACTTTTTTTAGTAAATTTTTGGTCCAAAAATATTTGTTTTAAACCAAATTATTAAAAAAATTAAACACTTATTATTTTTTTTTTTTCTGACATACACAAATTTATTTTCACTGAGCTGAAATCACATTTTTAGGATATTATATTCAAGGATTCAAGGAGGCTTTGTCATTCGCACCACATGTGGTATATGGGGTGGAACGAAATTGTGGTACCCAAGGACCCAGTTTCAGCCAGACAGCAGCACTTAAATAAACAAATATACATAAATATATAAAAATATATAAAAAAATACAGAGAGAAAGAGCAGCAGGAAATAGAAAAGGTAGCAGCAATGATCAGAGAAATCTGATACAGCATAATATCCCAATATTCAAAGAGTAAAAGTGAATTATCAATATTTATCATTAATTATCAAAAGTAAATATCAAAGGTTTTATTATAACAGAACAAACTTAGTTCTTCGTAAACCTCCTTTCAATGCATTCAGCCTAATAACAGCCTAATAACGGCACTTAAACCTTAAAAACAGTCATAACACAGTAATAACATTGTAATAGCACTGTAATAACGCTGTAGTTACATTAGAAACGCCTTAGTCACCATTTAAAATACCCTAGCAACCATGTTCAACACCTTTGCAACCACCTAGCAGCAACATAACCACCAGGTAGCAATCACTTAGCCGCGGTCTACCAGTCATTCAATTAATTCAATTAAAGTTTAATTGTTTAATCAAAAACAAAAGACTGTACAGCTCTTTTTCAAGCCAACTCAAAGTTCGCTAGCAACCCTCTTCCTTTCTGACTCAGATGATGTATTTCAGATTAAGAAATGAAAGATAAATTAACTCTACAGTAAGATAATAACCCCGAGCAAGCCGCCGAGCTGTTTCCCAATTAAGTCCTTAATTAAGTTACGATTGGTAAAATTCAATTAAGGGTCTTATCTCCCATAAAATCATAAATGCTGCGTATGCATTCGTCTTATTCGCCAGTTCAGTTTTTTAAAAAACGTTGTAAATAAATGTGTCTAATTAAAACGTCTGTCATGCATGAATAATTAGAAACATTAATTAATTAATTAATTAAATATCACATACGCTACACAACACATACGTATGAGGCGTTTTACAGGCAGTTTGGTAAACTCATTACGCTTTTACGTCTGCAGATCAATCAAGGCCAATTTCGAATTCCTGCTGGACGTGAAGCTTCTGGTTCAGTTGCACGAACGACTTCGCCGTCTGATTACAGCATCCGGAACACAAAACCCACACAAAGCCAATTTGTCTAAACCAGAGCCGGCGTTTGAGCGGGGAAGGTGACACACTCCATTTACACCAGGCACATTGGGTCTGTCGTGGATCAATACGCTTTAATTATGAATACGTGATCTCATTAATTGATACAGGCCGGCGCCGTAGAGGCATCTGAAGCCAGATGAGGGGGTGGCGCGTCCTTCTTGCCGGTTTAAGGGACCGCCGATGTCCTTTAGATCGGCTCACGTCACTCGAGCGGAATGCAAATGTCCCTCGTTCCTTCCCTGGATCCGCAGGAATGTAATTTCCTCTCCGAGGGAACACGGCCCGCTCGTTAAAACAGCCTTTTCCCCTCTAACGAGTTTTGTTTTTCTCATCAAGCCGGAGAAACCAAGCCAGGGTAAATAACCGGGCGCCTGGAGTCTCGAAATGAAACCGCGGACTGTGGAGATAACGCTGTCGGGTGAGCCTGGTGCAGACCACCATATCTGATATGGCCCATAACCACCCACAACAATCAGTCCGACAGATTCCGAGATATTAATATCATTCCAACTTCCAGTTTTCCAAATAAACTCCGGAATTTTTTTTTCCCATTAGGAAAGAACGGGATGGAAAAGTCCACACCTATCTACTGTAGCTCTGCTCGACTGCCAGACACTGTTTCACATAGACTGTCTCAGGGCAGACCCCCAAGCACTGATTCAACGATGGTCCGAACCGCACTCGTCTGTTTGTCTATTTTTCCCAATCCCTCATTCTTCCCATAGAGTCCCATTCACCCTCAGTGAAACCCTGTTGTTTCCTTTAACCTACAGTCACCGGACTGCATGTACTCATTCAGGGCAGATCCCCAAACTGACCAGCCCTGCTCTGTGCGTCGTTCATTCATCCCTCGTTCCTCCCATAGACCCTTTCTACAGGAAATCTACTTTTCTGGATTTACACCACATTCAATGGGGTAACTGATCATAACCAGGAACCAGTCTGAACTAGACCGCAGGATGGCTGAACAGGCCCAGATCGCCCAGTTTGGCAAGTTTCAGGATGTAGGCCACATCAGTATTCAGGCAGTGTTGCATTAAGGAATTGTGTAGTTGGTCCAGATTTGGTGGATGCCGTCCTTGGCACAATTCCAAGGAGAAGTTCCTGTGGACTGGGATTTTGCTACAACTGGGATAACACCTAGGTGCTTCAGGGTTTGGACCCGGACCGTTAGTTCCAGTGCAGGGTTTGGGGAAGCCAGATCCACAAAGACGTGAACTGAGGTAGAGTTTGGAGTGGAGCCCCACTGAACACCTCTGGGACATGGGTCTGGAGCATGGATGATCCGGTATCCAGATGTTCTTCTTCAAGACCATGCACTTTGATGGTCACAGATTCCCACATCCATCCCAGAAGAGTGGACGTGCCACAAACTCCATATTGATGGCCATGGTTATGGAATACAAAGACCGACAAGCTTCTACAGGTGTGGCTGTCAGGTGTCCACATACTTCTGGCCACACTGTTGTCTAAGTAATTCTATAAACCCCACCCACGACCGAAGGTGCTCTCTCCTCTCTCACGTTCCTTTACCTGGGATTTCCCAAAAGGCCTGGCTGAAGGTCAGCCTTCACCCGCACTCCCCGCTAGCTCATCCGCTAGCTCGGTTTTCCGGCTCCAAAAAAGAGAATCCAGTAATTTAATATCGAAGCTAAAGAGCCGACGCCCCCTCTCCCCGCAGGTCGCTGGCTCCTCTATTGTTGTAGGTCATTTCCAGCGGAAAGTTTAATATGCACAAGCTCCGCTATATCTCTATTAATATTTGACCTTCCGGGTGACCTGGCGTCTGATTCGGAAGCGGAATAAAGAAAAGGCACCCACGTCAGCGGGGAATACGTTATTGTCATTCTACATTAGGAATTTAATTCAAGATAACTTCAGCCTACTTTTTTTTTGCCCACTAAATTGAGTGCGTAGCTCGGGGGCGAATACCTGCAGATTGGAAGTCGGACTCCAGGGAGCTCGGCTACATTAGAAAATGTCACCGAGTCACCCCGACTAGCCTTCTTTTTCTTCCGTCTGAGCTTTCTCCCCAATCGTTCACGGTGAGGCGTTCAGTCATTCCGGCCCTCACTTTAAAAGGGAGTCAATAGAAAGTCACTCCAAGGGTAGCCCACTGTTTGCTCTCGTGTTGTCCTATGCAGCAGAGTAAACAGGCCCGACGGTTTCCAGCTGCAGTGTGGATTCAGGACAGGAACCCGAACGGCACGTTCTCCCAATAACAACACCTACGCCTGCATACAATCCGCCAATCAAAGCAGAAACACATTTCCTGCAGTGTACTGGCTGTGTACAGCGTTTAAATAAAGTTTTTTTTATTAAGAGAGAAAAAAAAATCCAAACCTACCTGGCCCGGTGTGAAAAAGTGTTTCCCCGCCAGTTAAAACCTAACCTGACTGTGGTTTATCACACCTG
Organism: Prochilodus magdalenae; assembly: GCA_024036415.1. Lineage (NCBI taxonomy): Eukaryota > Metazoa > Chordata > Actinopteri > Characiformes > Prochilodontidae > Prochilodus > Prochilodus magdalenae. Next base: position 197,814 of record JAMWET010000346.1, on the reverse strand, counting down.
AGTTCAGTTTCTCTAGCCACACCCACACCTGATTACTGCCACACCCGTTCTCAATCAAGACATCACCTGAATAGGACCTGCCAGAAGACGAAGTAGACCAAATGATAGATCCGAAGAAATTCAGGAACAAATGAGGAAGAAAGAAACTGAGATCTATCAGTCTGGAGAAGGTTCTAAAGCCATTTCTAAAGTTTTGGTTCTCCAGCGAACCGCAGTGAGAGCCTTTATCCACAAATGGTGAACACATGGAACAGTGGTGAACCTTCTCAGGAGTGGCCGGTCCACCAAACCGATGCATGCTCCACTGGCTGGTTTAGAGCTCCGTCATGATTAGTTAGTTAGTTGATTGGTTGGTTGGTTAGTTAGTTAGTTATTAATAAGTTATTAGTTGGTTGGTTGGTTGGTTGGTTGGTTGGCTGGCTGGCTAGTTAGTTAGTTGTTCGTTAGTTAGTTACTCAGTTAGTAAGTTAGTTAGTTGTTCTTTGTTTGGTTGGTTAGTTAGTTACTTGCTCTTTGGTTAGTTAGTTAGTTAGTTAGTTGTTCTTTGGTTGGTTGGTTAATTAGTTAGTTAGTTAGTTAGTTAGTTAGTTAGTTAGTTAGTTGTTCTTTGGTTGGTTGGTTAGTTAGATAGTTGTTTGTTAGTTAGTTAGTTAGTTAGTTAGTTGTTCTTTGGTTGGTTGGTTGGTTGGTTAGTTGTTCGTTGGTTGGTTAATTAGTTAGATAGTTGTTAGTTAGTTAGTTCGTTAGTTGTTCTTTGGTTGGTTGGTTAATTAGTTAGTTAGATAGTTGTTCGTTAGTTAGTTAGTTGGTTAGTTATTTAGTTAGTTAGTTAGTTAGTTCGTTAGTTGTTCTTTGGTTGGTTGGTTAATTAGTTAGTTAGATAGTTGTTCGTTAGTAACTTAGTTAGTTAATTAGCTAAATAGTTAGTTAGTTGGTTGGTTGGTTGGTTGGTTGGTTAGTGATGTTCTTTAGTTCTGGAAGTGGTAAATGTATATCACCCACACTCAGCACCCACCACGTCTCCGACCCGCTCTGCTGAGCCGGTAAACCCCGGCGGCCCTCTCTCGGGAGCAGAAGTTGTCGTCGGTGAGGGGAGGGAAACTTCCTGACCTGCTGAAGAGCTGAATCATTAAGGTTGTAAATGAGTTGACGGCAGAACGGCGCAGGTATACAGCAGGGCCGATAATCAAAACGTCATTACAGCGCTCGGCCCGTCCGCCTAATGACCCGTCCCTGATTACGCTGTTAAAAAAGCACATGGCGCTCCGACTTATGCAAAACACCTCCATAAACAATCGTGTTGTGAAGTGCGCGTGGTTCCGGGCGAGGGTATCGACCGCACACCCCCACCCCCGCGCTCGCCTACAGGAGCGAGTCATTAGGTAGTTTATGTTTTTGTCTATGTTTAATTGTGACAAATGGACGAGGGAAGGGCCTGAAGCTGCAACGCCACATTAATTACCTCTTTGGCTACTTCGCACTTCACTCCTCGGTCGGAGCGCAGCTCTGAGCGCAGCATTAACTTTCAGGACAACTTTTAAAGTAACTCGTGTTCAGAACAGTTCGTTAATTTGTAGCACTAATAGGCCAGAACGTAGCTGCGGCTTCGTCTATCGCAATGACTATCAGGTTGGACGATCCAGAGGTCGGAAAAGGGGGCGATGGTGGCTTCGAAAGTTTGGGGGAGGCAGGAAGTGCGGGAGACTGGATCACACTGTTTCAAACACTGGGCATTTCGAGGGCACCGAGTCTCCAGAGCTGCCTGTAGTTTGGTAGGCACAACTGGAACTGGAACTTCCATGGTCGGGAAAGATCCAAATAAAGCTTGTCGGCAACAAACGCTCCTGAAGGACCCTATCCACACAGTATGATGGACAACACTGTAAGTCCAGGAGTCACCTCCATCAGCCTGCCGAGCATCTAAACTAGCTCTAGTAGATGTGCATGAACATTAGAGAGCAGCTGACTCCAAACCGCAGGACGCCTGCTGCGTCAGTGCTTGGACCCCTAATAGTTGCCACTGTCTGCCGTGTGTGTGTCGGCACAGGGATCATAAATGAAAACTCAGCTCCATGGAATTGCAATTATGGGAGAAGAAAACATCACAGGTTCACCCGGCAACCACCGTTGACCCGGCAACCACCGCTGACCCCACAGCGCCGAACCTGTTATCTCGTCCTCACTCTCACAGCAGGCAGTCAGGATGGACAGAGAGACAGGCAGCGTCAAGAAGTGTGATTCAGTCTGAGATTACTGACCTCATATACACGCTCTGGTCACTTTATTAGAAACCCCTACCTTGTACTTCCACTCTCTGGCCACTTTATTAGAAACGCCTACCTTGTACTTCCACTCTCTGGCCACTTTATTAGAAACGCCTACCTTGTACTTCCACTCACTGGCCACTTTATCAGAAACACCCACCTTGGTTCTCCACTAACTGGCCACTTTATTGGAAACACTCATCTTGTGCCTCCACTAACTGGCCACTTTATTGGAAACACCCACCTTGTACTTCCACTAACTGGCCACTTTATTGGAAACACCCACCTTTGTGCTTCCACTAACTGGCCACTTTATTGGAAACACTCATCTTGTGCTTCCACTAACTGGCCACTTTATTGGAAACACCCACCTTGTGCCTTCACTAACTGGCCACTATATTGGAAACACTTACCTTGTGCCTTCACTAACTGGCCACTTTATTGGAAACACCCACCTTGTGCTTCCACTAACTGGCCACTTTATTAGAAACACCCACCTTGTTGCTCCACTAACTGGCCACTTTATTAGAAACACCCACCTTGTTCCTCCACTAACTGGCCACTTTATTAGAAACACCCACCTTGTGCTTCTACTAACTGGCCACTTTATTGGAAACACCCACCTTGTGTTTCCACTAACTGGCCACTTTATTAGAAACACCTACCTTGTACTTCCACTAACTGGCCACTTTATTGGAAACACCCACCTTTGTACTTCCACTAACTGGCCACTTTATTGGAAACACCCACCTTGTGCCTTCACTAACTGGCCACTATATTGGAAACACTTACCTTGTGCCTTCACTAACTGGCCACTTTATTGGAAACACCCACCTTGTGCTTCTACTAAGTGGCCACTTTATCAGAAACACCCACGTTGTTGCTCCACTAACTGGCCACTTTATTGGAAACACTCATCTTGTGCTTCCACTAACTGGCCACTTTATTAGAAACACCCACCTTGTACTTCCACTAACTGGCCACTTTATTGGAAACACCCACCTTTGTGCTTCCACTAACTGGCCACTTTATTGGAAACACTCATCTTGTGCTTCCACTAACTGGCCACTTTATTAGAAACACCCACCTTGTTGCTCCACTAACTGGCCACTTTATTGGAAACACCCACCTTGTGCTTCCACTAAGTGGACGTGTGGTTACTATGAAAACCACTGTGTACAGTTTCTGTAGTACATCAAAACACCACTTACTGGTTCGACTACACAGACACACAGAAGCACGGCCTGTAATACCGGCTGCCTCGCCACGACTCGCCACGGAATTCCGAGAAACCTGCCTCATTAAAGTCCACATCAGACCACACATCTCTTTAGACATCGTTATATCTCCCAGTGAGCCGCTTCCTCAAACCGCACCACGCTATCGATTTCCCTCCGCAAGTCCAACGCAGTTTCGCCTTTGATGATGTCATTTGCGGTCTTTCCATTCCCGGCGTCTCTCTGCTTGACTCCCTTTCTTCCGTCGATGCTCAACCTGTCACGCAGGGCTGAAAGAGAAGCCCCCCGCTCTAATGGGCTCTTTTCTTCCTGTTCTGAGCGGGCCTTTATTTCAGAAGCGAGCACCTTTAATCTCGGCTCTCTGGAAGGACGCGCCCATTCGTCACCGCCGCGTCCTCCTGTAGTCATTAACAGGCCAATCAAAGGCGGTCATTTCAGATGCTGGGGGATGCTATAGCGTCTTCAGTCATTCGCTCACTTCCACGTCCCCCTGCGTTCGTTTATAGGGTGCCATTAATATTGCAACATTAGCTTATTAATCTAAGTAATGCACTGCCTGCATCGCACATCCATAACGCTCAGGGAGATGGATGTCCTTTATATGGTGCTGCTGCAGAAGTAGGAAGTGTCACAGGACGCTTCCTTCGCGTCGCCCGTTTGGACTTACATGGTGCTGCGGTGATGGGAAGAACCACCACCACCAGTCCACCACCACCAGTCCACCACCACGGAGGATGGATGAGAAGCCCTGGCTCACAACTGATTTATTATGGTGGCCAGTGAGTGGAAGCACAAGGTGGGTGTTTCCAATAAAGTGGCCAGTGAGTGGAAGCACAGAGTGGGTGTTTCCAATAAAGTGGCCAGTTAGTGGAAACACAAGGTGGGTGTTTCCAATAAAGTGGCCAGTTAGTGGAAGTACAAGGTGGGTGTTTCTAATAAAGTGGCCAGTTAGTGAAAGCACACTGTAAGTGTGTCCACTAATGTGGACTGTTAGTGGAAGTACAAGGTGGGTGTTTCCAATAAAGTGGCCAGTTAGTGGAAGCACAAGGTGGGTGTTTCTAATAAAGTGGCCAGTTAGTGAAAGCACACTGTAAGTGTTTCCAATAAAGTGGCCAGTTAGTGGAAGTACAAGGTGGGTGTTTCCAATAAAGTGGCCAGTTAGTGGAAGCACAAGGTGGGTGTTTCCAATAAAGTGGCCAGTGAGTGGAAGCACAGAGTGGGTGTTTCCAATAAAGTGGCCAGTTAGTGGAAGCACAAGGTAGGTGTTTCCAATATAGTGGCCAGTGAGTGGAAGCACAAGGTTGGTGTTTCCAATAAAGTGGCCAGTCAGTGGAAGCACTAGGTGGGTGTTTCCAATAAAGTGGCCAGTGAGTGGAAGCACAAGGTGGGTGTTTCCAATAACGTGGCCAGAAAGTTGACCTGACCTCCTAGCCTAGTTAGCTAGCTAGCGTTAGCCCTGCTAATAACAGCGTCCTCTCTACAGGAAGGTCAGGAACTCGACTGAGGTTGACGACCAACTGCCACGCCAGCTACTGAGCAAACCGAGGTTAAGAACTGAACGTTGGATTGGGAAGCTGGAGAACAGGAAGCAGCTTCTTCCTGGTTTAAAGACGAACACCAGCCATGCACCGCTGACAGTCGGGATCCTTGGGAAGGGAATGGAAAGTGCTTCCCAGCCTGGACCGCTGGAGTTCTCCACACAGTCCACCGTGCTGGTTCTGTAGCTCCGTTGTGGTGGTTCGGGAACAGGATTTGGGAATTGACTCCTCACTTCTGGAAATGCAGGATTTGGATCGGAATGAGGAACAGCAGCGTTGGAGGGCTGCACCATCACAGTGACATACAGCTCTGCAGTGTAGGGCAGCCTCCAAGAAACCCAGATCGGCGTTCCACAGAACGAGGAATTTCCTGCTGATGGAGAGCAGATTAACGTCCCCACACGCACTTCATGTTCAGGGTCTCTGTGGTCCCCACAGAGAGGTAAATACCTACACAGGAGGAGCTGTGTGCGGATCAATGAGGGAGGACGCCCGCTGTGTCCCTGTTTTAGCGTAAATCCGGCCGAAAGCAGGAGAAGGAGCGTGTGGAGGAGAAGGAGCGTGTGGAGGAGAAGGAGCGTGGGCAGGAGAAGGAGCGTGGGCAGGATGGATTAGTGGACTTTTAGATTATCCATCTTCTGTCCCTCTGGATGCTGACTTTAGCCTTCATGCTCCGGCTCACTCCAGATGAATAGATCCAAAATAGAGCCTTTGAGGCAGAGAGAGAGAGAGAGAGGAGAGAGAGAGAGAGAGAGGGGAAGAGAGAGAAAGACAGGAGAGAGAGGGAGAGAGAGACAGGAGAGAGAGAGACAGAGAGAGAGAGAGAGAGAGAGGAGAGAGGGAGAGAGGGAGAGAGAGAGGGGGAGAGAGAGAGAGAGACAGGGAGAGAGAGAGGAGAGAGGGAGAGAGAGAGACAGAGGGAGAGAGAAAGACAGGAGAGAGAGAGAGAGACAGAGAGGGAGAGAGAGAGAGAGGAGAGAGAGGGAGAGAGGGAGAGAGGAGAGAGGGAGAGAGAAAGACAGGAGAGAGAGAAAGAGAGACAGAGAGACGGGAGAGAAAGAGAGAGAGAAAGAGAAAGTCCTCACCACCCGTCTTGCAGCTCGTCCATGGCTTCCATGCTAGCCAATCCAGTGACACCAGGTGTGTTGAGTCATGTGCCCTGCCCTATGACCTCTGATGAACGGTGTGCACTGACGAGTTCATTAGCTCGCTGAGGCTAATCGAGCATGCCTAGCGCCGTGGCTTCACAGCAGGAAGGGCCTGGGCTCGTTTCCCACCCGGCCTGTCCGGGGTCCTTTCTGTAGGAGTGTGCCGCTTCTCCCGTGTCCGTGTGGGCTTCCTCCTCCTGGTGCTCTGGCGCCCTCCCACAGTCCAACGACATTCAGCCTGGCGACCTGGAGACGCTACGCTGCTCCGCTAGGTGTGAGTGTCTCCTTCCCCCTGTCCAGTGACCACGGTGGGCTCCAGCACCCCCTGTGACCCAGAAGGGTGAAGCAGTTTAGAAGATGAGAGGGGGAGTGAGCTAGCTTTCCGATGGAAGCCACACAGTCACGGCTGATTGATTGACTACACTGGTGGTAGGTAGGGGAGAACACCTGACTGAGCCGTCCATTCGTCCTGGACACGTCCAGGTAAAGGAAGTGTCCCCTGCAGAGTCCCGGCGCACGCTGACACACGCTGGTGCAGTAAAAAAGAAAAGGAAAGAGGGAAAGAGAGATGAGGGGGAAGTCAGAGGCCCTGAGCGGAGCTCAATGGTCTATAGAAACGGCCAATTAGAGCAGCGGAGCGGAGGATGCTGGGAAATCCAGTGTGGTAAACAACGGCACATGTGATGGATGAGGATGAGGACCACTCTTCATCACTCACAGAGATGAAGGGCGGAGAGGGAGTGAGGCATAAAGGGAAAGAGGGACTGCATAAGAGAGAGAGAGAGACAAAGAGGGAGAGAGAGGGGTAAACAGAGGGAGAAGGAGAGGAAGAGAGAGGGAGAGAGAGACAGTAAGAGAAAGAGGGGGAGAGAGAGAGAGGGAGAGAGGGAGGGAGAGGGAGAGAGAGGAGAGAGGAGAGAGGGAGAGGGAGAGGGAGAGAGGGAGAGAGAGTAGAGAGAGAGTGAGTGAGTGAGTGAGTGAGTGAGTGAGTGAGTGAGTGAGTGAGTGAGTGAGTGAGAGAGAGGGAGAGAGAGACAGTAAGAGAAAGAGGGGAAGAGAGAGAGAGGGAGAGAGAGAGAGGGAGAGAGAGTGAGAGAGAGAGGGAGAGAGGGAGAGGGAGGGAGTGAGAGAGAGAGAGAGAGAGAGAGAGAGAGGAGTGACGTGGAGTGAGAATCTGAGGAGAGAGGAGAGAGAACAGTAAGGAGAAAGAGAGGACGAGAGAGAATGAGAGAGTGCGAGAGAGAGAGAGAGGGTGGGAGGGAGAGAGAGAAAGAGAGAGAGGTATGCCCTGACAGTGTAGAGTCGGTGTGGAGGACCTCCGGGGGTCCGCACCGATCCCGGTCCTCCTCAGTGGACACCTTGAGGAAGTCTGTGTGAGTCCCCTGAGGAGCGGAGGGCTGCTACACCTTATGGTGTTGGGACGGGATGTCCCAGCGAGCTCCTATAGGACTGATGGTCCGGTGTCCTCACACTTTAGCCCCTTCGTGTAGGACACGGCGTGCGGTCGTCTGTCAGCTCGGTAACTCCGCGGCCTCACCTTTCACCGCAGCCGTAATCAACCTCAGCTCGACAGAGAATCCGTCAGAATCCGTTTCCCATTCCCATTACCTTCATGGCTCTGCTGTCTCGCAAGCCTCATCAGAACCGCACACCTTCTGACTTCCGCACCGGGAAATTGCGTGTCCCTCCAGGCGGCACCTGATTCTCCTGTCTATATATTTATGTATTCCCGGCCACCAGGGTCGCTCGTTACTCCAGTTCTGGAATACTCATCCAACCGCTCCTTTCCCCGTTTGACGGTGTTATGGTCTCTGTCATCACGGAGCTCGGTAACTTACCTGCCCCTAACACCCACCCTACCGGTGCACCTTGAAGGCTTAGGGTTGCTGACCGTAGGCCGTCAGTTCATGAAGGTCCCAGGTTTCCAGAGTCGCTCCCTGCAGCACTGCTGTGCCACTAGATGGCGCTGGAGTAGATTGGCTCACCCATCTGGTCCTTTAAGCCTAGTAACTCTAACTACGACCAGGACACCTCAGAAACACTTAACACTGTGCCCCACTGTGTCCCCAACCAGAGCCTGTGTTCCGGACTCAGCAACCAATCAGAGCCTGTGTTCCTGACTCATCAACCAACCAGAGCCTGTGTTCCTGACTCATCAACCAACCAGAGCCTGTGTTCCTGACTCATCAACCAACCAGAGCCTGTGTTCCGGACTCATCAACCAATCAGAGCCTGTGTTCCTGACTCATCAACCAACCAGAGCCTGTGTTCCGGACTGGTCAACCAACCAGAGCCTGTGTTCCGGACTCATCAACCAATCAGAGCCTGTGTTCCTGACTCATCAACCAACCAGAGCCTGTGTTCCGGACTCATCAACCAATCAGAGCCTGTGTTCCTGACTCATCAACCAACCAGAGCCTGTGTTCCTGACTCATCAACCAACCAGAGCCTGTGTTCCGGACTCATCAACCAATCAGTGCCTGTGTTCCTGACTCGTCAACCAATCAGAGCCTGTGTTCCGGACTCATCAACCAATCAGAGCCTGTGTTCCGGACTGGTCAACCAATCAGAGCCTGTGTTCCGGACTGGTCAACCAATCAGAGCCTGTGTTCTTGATATATCAACTAATCAGAGCCTGTGTTCCGGACTCATCAACCAATCAGAGCCTGTGTTCCTGACTCATCAACCAACCAGAGCCTGTGTTCCGGACTCATCAACCAATCAGAGAAAGCGTTCCTGACCTGCTGACCAATCAGAGCCTGTGTTCCTGATGCTGCGATACAGTCAGTCATGTGACCGGTCCAGGCTGCATCATAACTGCAATGTAGCATCTCTTGAATGGCCAGTCCAAGAACCCAGAGTCCCAGGAGGAGGACCTCTCATTTAGACTCCACCCATCAACAAGCCCCTGGACTAATGAGGAGACACATGGGTGGACACTTTGGAGGTGGTGTAGGTGGGGGTGTAGGTGGTGGTGTTAACAGCGCAGTTTTCCAAGTTTTTGTTTCTGAAGTCATCACCTGACCTGCAGACGGATTGGCGCGCTACGCGGGTGCGGCGGGGCTACGCGGGTGCGGCGGGGCTACGCGGGTGCGGCGGGGCTCTGCGTGCGGGATAATTGGGTTCATTTGTAATTGAGTCGTCGGCTGTTATTGAGTTAGCGCCACTTTATCAGAAAATAACTTGGTGTCGTTCCTGTGTGCGGCTTTATCGCCAAGCCCCCGTGTATTTACAGAAGCCCCCTGTTTGAAGCTGTGTGTTCAGTGGGGGTTGAAAGCTCTTGTTAATTGAACGAATGAAGTGAGACATTAAAAATGAATTGCCCTGGGCTAACATATGTTCAGGCACGGAGCCGAACAATACAAATACCCCCCCAACGCCGCGCCGCTTTGAAGATCTGATTCAAAGTCGAGATGGAAATCGCAAGGGTCTGCGCCACGGAGATAAAGGGAACGGGTGAAAGAGACACGCATCTGTGGAAATCAACAACAAGCTGTTGGGGTACATGATTACCGCACACAATATGTGACTGTCCGAGAGTAAACAGCCATTCTCCGGCCACTTTATCGGAAACCCCTTTACCATACTGGTGTACAGCTACAGACTGCAGCTCATCTGTTGATGCAGTTTGCATCAGCCCTCCGATAGCATGAATGCAAGGTGGTGTTTCCAATAATGTGGCCAGTTAGTAGAAGCACAAGGTGGGCGTTTCCAGTAAAGTGGCCAGTTAGTGGAAGCACAAGGTGGGCGTTTCCAGTAAAGTGGCCAGTTAGTGGAAGCACAAGGTGGGTGTTTCTAATAAAGTGGCCAGTTAGTGGAAGCACAAGGTGGGTGTTTCTAATAAAGTGGCCAGTTAGTGGAAGCACAAGGTGGGTGTTTCCAATAAAGTGGCCAGTTAGTGGAAGCACAAGGTGGGTGTTTCCAATAAAGTGGCCAGTTAGTGCAAGCACAAGGTAGGTGTTTCCAATAAAGTGGCCAGTTAGTGGAGCACAAGGTGGGTGTTTCTAATAAAGTGGCCAGTTAGTGGAAGCACAAGGTGGGTGTTTCTAATAAAGTGGCCAGTTAGTGGAAGCACAAGGTGGGTGTTTCCAGTAAAGTGGCCAGTTAGTGGAAGCACAAGGTGGGTGTTTCTAATAAAGTGGCCAGTTAGTCGAAACACAAGGTGGTGTTTCTAATAAAGTGGCCAGTTAGTGGAAGCACAAGGTGGTGTTTCCAATAAAGTGGCCAGTTAGTGGAAGCACAAGGTGGGTGTTTCCAATAAAGTGGCCAGTTAGTGGAAGCACAAGGTGGGTGTTTCCAATAAAGTGGCCAGTTAGTGGAAGCACAAGGTGGTGTTTCCAATAAAGTGGCCAGTTAGTGGAAGCACAAGGTGGGTGTTTCCAATAAAGTGGCCAGTTAGTGGAAGCACAAGGTGGTGTTTCTAAGGGCAATGGAAGCACAAGGTGTTGTTTCTAATAAAGTGGCCAGTGAGTGGAAGCACAAGGTGGGTGTTTCCAATAAAGTGGCCAGTTAGTGGAAGCACAAGGTGGGTGTTTCCAATAAAGTGGCCAATTAGTGGAAGCACAAGGTGGGTGTTTCCAATAAAGTGGCCAGGTAATGGAAGCACAAGGTGTTGTTTCTAATAAAGTGGCCAGTTAGTGGAAGCACAAGGTGGGTGTTTCCAATAAAGTGGCCAGGTAATGGAAGCACAAGGTGTTGTTTCTAATAAAGTGGCCAGTTAGTGGAAGCACAAGGTGGGTGTTTCTAATAAAGTGGCCAGTTAGTGGAAGCACAAGGTGGGTGTTTCTAATAAAGTGGCCAGTTAGTGGAAGCACAAGGTGGTGTTTCTAATAAAGTGGCCAGTTAGTGGCTCCGGTATAAACACTCCTGCCTGGTTTATTTTCGCTTTCAGCTCGTCACCTAATTATCATGCACCAACACACCTGACTCGACTCATCAGCTAATTTGAGCCTTCATGAGCTGAATCGGATGTGTTGGAGCACGGCGCACTGCGAACCGCACACCGTACTCACCTCCTTCACACACCGGCCACTACGTGTGTTACGTTACTAACAAGATACAAACCTTCAGGTACGTAGATTTCTACGATTCGAGCGCTGGAGAACAGGCGGACTGCTCTCGCATGATTCTCCCAACCGACGGGATCATCACATACACTCATCATTAAAGGAGCAGCTCCACCCAGAAGGAGGTGTGGGAGTGCAGGTGTGTTGGGAAGGAGGATAAAGGCGACCAGGATCAATAACTGGTGATAAATTTAGACTGATATGATCAATATTTATTGAGCTACACATACAGAAGTCTGTCTCTCAGTATGGCGTCGGGCCGCCGTGTTCGCTAACCCAACACGCCAGACGTCTCGGTATGGAGCTGTAGAGGTTCCTGATGGAGTCCTGTGATAATCCATCCCATGCAGCTTGAACATCCTCACACAGTTCCTGCAGATGGTGCGGTAGGGGTGGAGGTGGAGGGACACCAGGCCTTCTGGACGTGTGACGACACACCGTTCATCTTGGTGCTGACCACGGTGCCTCCACCCACGGATTCGTTGGGCGTCTCCACCAAGACTAAAGCGGGACTCGTCACCGAAGATGACCCGCTGCCATTCTGAGTCCCTCCATGACAGTCTGGTACGACACCACTGCAGTCTTTGGTGACGGTGACGTGGTGTTAAGGACAGTCGTGGTAACGGTCTGTGTCCAAGGAACGAGAGGCTCCTCACTCCATCCGTTACCAGATCCTGACGGAGCCCAGTGCTTCCGTTGCTGTCTGTCTTAGTACTGGTACATAGTAACCACCGAGGCCACCGAGCGCTGAAGGCCAGCGGCGTTCCCGGTCCTTCATTCAGCCTTTGAAGGCCTTCCTACCCTTCCGCGGTCTCCCAGGCCGTGAGGTCTCGTCATTCAGACACTCAGCTTTACTGACAGGACACTCGTTTGAGGAAGGTTCCCGGGAGCGTCATAAAGAAGCCGTTGTGTTTTGACGGAAAGCTCGGCTCGCTCATTCAGAGGAATAGCAGACACCGGAACGCCGGAGAGGGCTGACTGGTTTTGGTGTATGTCCGTGTTTGGAAGGCCGTTGTAACGGAGGGAACAGGCGTCCGTCCCATCCCTTTAATTTCACTTCTGCTCGTTTCCACGGTTCTCTCAGCCCTCAGATGTTGTCAGATGTGGAATATAAACGCAGTATTGATCGTTTTGCCGCGAAAGAAGACGTTCCCGCTCGATTCTAATTGGCCGTGGGGATGGAGCGGCTCCCTGGGCGCTCTAAAAGCCTTTTACCGTATTTGAGCGTTCGCTCTTTGATGCGTTTTGGAGGTTGTTTCTTTTGTTCCGAGCTCGCGCTCTATTGTGATGAATAACCTACATGCGCCCGGAGCCCCAGCGGTACCGTGGCGCCACGTGCGAGCGTGCACACACATCGTTTGTATTGATGTCGTGCTGGGCCGTCTGCATAGGCGCGCTCCGAGACTGGCTCGAGGATTTAGATCGCTTGACGTTAGCAACTGATCCTGCACCGACGTCATTCCGCCAGGCTTGCTTTCCCATGGAGGCTGGGTTGCACTCTTCCTTCAGGGCGTTCTAAGAAAGGCCTGGCTGAACGGTGTTCAGTGGGATCAAGGCCAGGGCACCGTGCAGACCCCTGGAGTTCCTCCACACTAAGCAGCAACACCACCCTTCACTGGAACCCTACCAGACCATTATCCCTACTCCACCTGCAGCAAGCATTCTCCTGGATTCATCCACCGAATCCAGATTCCTCCACCAGTCTGGCAGCTGGTGAATCCAGAGACCACAGTTCCAGTGAGTCCAGTGGTGGAGCTTTACACCCCTCCAGCCGACACTCAGCATTGAGCATAGTGATCTTTAGGCTGGTGTGCAGCTGCTCAGCCATGGAGACCCATTTCCCCATTTCGTGAAGCTCCTGGTGTGGAGTTCCTGTGCCGAAGTTGCTTCCACTGACGTCTTCAGTACGAGCCCTTTTACTGCCACTGTGTGGCTGTACAGTGTGTGTTTGGCTACGTCCTTGATTTTCTACAGTTGTTAGCAATGGGGGTATTAATTAAGACGGGTGTCCACATACTTTTGGCCACACAGTATCCATACACCCTATATGTCCTTTGACCAAGGTTCCGATGTCCACTTCCTGCCAACTCACACCAGGTTTGTCCGGCCCACACAGCTTTCGCTAAACAGTGTTCAAGTTAGTGTAGCCTACCTAGAGAGCGCTGACCACCAAGCGAAAGCTAAGTCAGCTGTAGGTTTGTTATTCAGCCTGCCATGACGGCGTTCCCAGACTGAACATCCAGCGGGAACTGATTGTAATCTCTGGCCTTGTCCATGCGTACATGGGTATCGTGAAACCGTAGCTTGGTTCCATGTGCTTTGGTCCCCATGCACACAGTGCTTTAGGTCCCTGAATACGGAACGCTTTCGGAAAACTGTTTCCGGGGTGAGGATATTCCAAATCTCAGTTTTCCTTGTTGAACGTGTGTAGCGTCGAGCGTGTGCGGTTATCTCCTTTGTTTACATGAGGCATTTGTGCGCGATGTTGGTCGTAGCCAAAATGGTGCTAGCGTTAGCATTGCTAATGGGACTTGTTACGTATCGACACATGAATACACAGTTACTCTATCATAAAGTACGAGGTCACTGCTTTATCTAGCACCCCCACCGCATGGGGGCTGGGACCCTAACCGCACACTGCCGCAGTAAATAGCGTGTACAGTAGTGCAGCACCGCTAAACGTCCGTTAACTAGTGTAGCATGTAAAGTATATGGGTTCTGATTGGCTGACAACTGAGGACCCACGGACAAGGCCTCAGCTTGGCCTTGGTCCCACAGGGCCATTCATGACCAGCATTCAGGAATCTATCCATCCGGTAATTCCGACAAAGACCGAACTCTGAACACAGCGCTAGCTCATCACTGAGTACGGTCGAGGCTAATCTGGGCTTCTAATAATTTCCCGTTTTGGGATCCACTTGCGGCCCAGCTGGAGAGTGCGGCGCTGGAGTGTGTGGGGTGAGGTAGTTGTTTACTCGTGTCTGATGGCACTGAGCGTGGAGAGGAGAAGGCTAGTGATGCTGCTTTGAAATGCTAATGTCGGAGCGGCGGGCTAAAGAGGCACGCAGGGTTTCCTTGGCAACTTCAAAGGGCGTCCTTGAGCGAGAGTTCGCGCTGGAGAGCGGGCCATGGCATCTGAAAGAGGAGAATACAGGAATGAGAATGTGCGAGTGTGTATTTGACTCTTTGTGGGGACGTTTAGGGGACGCTAGGATGATCCCTAATCCTGCTTCTCCAAAAATCCGCAGCTGCGACGGGAAACACTTTGGAAGTTTGTTATGGTGGTTGTTACAGAATCACACATGTGCTACATGTTAGCATTGCACAGTTCTATATGTGTTATGTTGATTATTGCATAATGCTGTTTGGCTTGTATGCTAACTGTTCCATAAGCCCTGTAAGGAATTGTACTGTAGTTCCATAAAAATGACAAGCTAAATGCTAATTAGTCGAAAATCCATATCTGGTTGTGCTTTATTTAAAAATGGAATGTGCTATATATTAAAAGTTTCATATTTCCATATGTATGAAATATTAATAACTGTATAATTCAGTGTGTAATGTAGGTTAATTATTGTGAAACTATATTTGCGCTATTCATTAATAAGTACATAACTGTATTTGTGTCATATGTTCAATATTCAATGGTTTAGTTTTTGTTGCATAGTTAGAATTTAATAATTTTATTTATTTTAATTTATTATTAAAACTATTAAAAATTATTTATATATGTAATGTTAATTTTTGCATGTTTGTATTAAATATTAATTATTAATTGCACTACTTTTTCACCAGTGCAAAATTCCGTATCTGGGTTAGTTATTTAAAAAATTTCATGGGCTACATTTTAAAATTTTAATAATCCCATATGCATTACATGTTATCTAGTTCATTATTCCATGTGTAATATACTCTATGTTAATTTTTGTGGAACTATATTTAGTATATTATATATTTACCTATTTATTAATGACTGAATAACTCGATTTGTGTCATATGCCAGTTATTGCAGGGTTCAATGTCGTATGGTTAGTACTGAATAATTCCAGTCCGGTTTGTG
>JAMWET010000346.1:140000-180000 GCA_024036415.1 Prochilodus magdalenae | reverse complement strand
GGCACCTGTGTCTCCAGACCCTGTTCGCCGTGCGTGCCACTCAGGCCGGTCCCTCCACCGTGTATCTGAAGGAACTGGTCATGTGATCATCTCACCGAGGCCCGAATACAAGAGCCAATTATTTCAGCTCCCATAATTCCACACCTTTCAGCACTCCGACCAGGAACATGGGAGGATGTCTCCACCCGCGTGCTGCTGAAGAGGATTATCGTGGAGCTTAGCGTTGGCTGCTCCTCCGCTTATCTCAGGCTTTTGCTCCGTATGAAGAGAGAAGGATGGAGGTAATTCATCAGCGGCTGTGTTAATAAGCCAGGCGAAGCCCTCTGAACGTGTTCAACGAGCGAACTTGAGGCTGGATTGAGTAAATTCCTCGGAATGCCAATGCACTGAGCGGATCAGACATGCAGGCGTGAACAGGGTGACAACCAGCCCCACCGTCCCCGCTACCCTGCTCCGTCAAGTGGTCCGAGGGCATCCTCCCCACGGCTGAAGATCACAACATGAACGGCTAGCGTTGCTATGGCTTCCGACTCTGAAACAGGAGCCACGTTCATGTTAGGTTCATGGTCCACCAAGAAGGTCCATGCCTCCCAAATTTGGTGCATGTCCTCTTGTAATGGACATCGTGTTGACTGGCCGTCCAGATCTGCGGTACAGCCCCCATGGAACGAGGGGACCTCCGAATCATTGGGTGTTTCATTCAGTCCCATTGCCACAGGCGTATAAACTCCGGCACCCAGCCATGCGGTCTGCCTTCTCAGACGTTCACGGGTCGCTCGGAAGACCTCACGGACCTCCAGCGTGGTGCTGTCAAGCCAGTTCCTGAAATTCCTTTCCTTCCTAGATGTTCCACAATCAGCTGCGAGTGGGGCTATTGGAAAGTGGAAGTGTTTAGGAACCACAGCAGCTCAGACCATGCAGAGTTCCAGAGCGGGTTCTCCGAGTGCTGAGGAGTCTAGTGCAGAGCCAAACCTGAGCATCAGGTGGTGTAAAGCACCACCTCTGGACTCCGGGGCAGTGGGACCGTGGTTCTGTGGAGTGACCAGTCACGCTTCTCCATCTGATGGACGAGTCTGGGTTTGGAGAACACCAGGAGAACGTTCCCTGCCTGACTGCCGACCGTACAGTTTGGTGGAGGAGGGATGATGATGGGTGGTTGTTGATCAGGGGTGGGCCTAGAGCCCCCCTAGATCCAGTGTAAGGGGAATCCTTATGCTCCAGCAGACCAGGACATTCTGGAATACTGTGTGCTTCCAGCTTTGTGGGAACAGTTTGGGATGAGCCCTTTCCTGTTCCAGCATGGCTCAGCGTCTGACCCTGAAGAGACTGAAGAGAGGAGCAGCTCCACCTTTACTAGCACCACCACCCCAACAGCAGCCTGTAAGTAGCAGCCATGCTGTGTGATTGTATCCGTGTGTGGCGGTTGGAGCAGATCATCTTAAACTGAGAGCTCCATAGTGAGGATCAGCTTTAATCTACTGTGTGTTGGTGTCCAGATGGAGCCAGTAGCTAGTACAGGGAACGCTAGCTACTAGCATTAGCGCCAAGCTAACTAGCATAGCTCACTGAATAGTATGAGGGCGGAGCTTATTTACACAGAGGCTCGTTTCTTATGGTCTCTTTCCACATGGTGCTTCTGTGTGATCATCATGGGGTTCATTCTAGAACCAGATCGTATGGGGGAAATGGGAACAGTGTAGAACCACATCTGGGGGAACAAAGTCACATACGTGGTCCGTAGAACATCAGAGAACAGAGACTGATGGAAGCGATAGCTTTCACTGACCACACCACTTCCGGTCATGCCCAACACTAAAGGCCCGACCTGTGAAAGTCCTTTCCATGTCCCGAGGCCAGCCCAGCGTGAAGTGCACTCTCGAGGAGCCGGGTCACCCCTGGACCCCCAACTGGGACGCTCCTCTGGAGGCCAGCGGCGTTTTTCCTCCAGGGTTCATTCTGGTTCTGCCTCCACCTCAACCTCCAGTAGCCCCTCAGGACCCCTTGTCATCTCTGTGACGAAACCTCCACCCACCCACCCCGCCTGCTCCTGCGCACCTCATTTTTCTTGCGCTGTCAGAACGCATGCGGGCGAGCCGTCTTGCGCCGCTCTGCGCCTTAAAGGTGCTGGCCGCCCAGTTAATCTAAATGAGCTAGCTTTAGCCTGAGGCTAACGTGGTTGCCCTTACAACGAGAGCTAGCAGTTGCGCCGAGAAAGTTAGGACACAAGTGAGTCACAACTTTCTGACACGAGCCCTCGTCTTCACGAGTTCACGGGTGTCAGGTCATCCCTCCCGCTGGCTGCTGGGTTGTCAGCTTTGTAACCCCACCCCCCCGCTAACAGGCTAACGTTGACTGAAAGCCGGAGCGTGATGTCTTTTAACAGAATGATGTCATTTTCCTGCCGCTCCCTCGTCTCGTAGCGTGTCCAGACTCGCTGCGCCGCTGCCTGTTTGAGGATGATCTGGCGCTGCGCTGGATGTTGCTGGATCAGATTTGAACTCAAATGCAGCCTTGCTCCCTCAGCTTCGGTTTTTTGGCTCCTGTCATCTCTTCACAGGCTAAAAATACACCAGCGCTAGCTCTGTGCTCCTGGCTGGATGTGTCTCTTTGACAGGTAGAATACAGTATCCCTCTCATCCCTGCGGGGTTGCCCTCGCTAGCTCTAACATAGCCCGACACTGGGCCTGTTATTGCAAGGTACCGCGGCTTGTTGCTATCCCAGGTCTGGAGCTAACGCTAGGACTGTTCATGTGGTGTAAAACAGACAGGTGCTAATGCTGAGGCTCTTCTGGCGGACTACCACAGTGCTAATGCTAGGTTGATCTGGCCGTTTGCCACAGCATCCTGCTAATCCCAGGTCTAATTTCAGAAATGATGCTAACGCTAGGCATTCTACCACAGTTTGAGGCTAAGGCTAGGTCTGTTATATTAGTGTACCACAGTTTGAGGCTAATGCTAGGTCTGTTATAGTAGCATACCACTGTTTGGTGCTAATGCTAGGTCTGTTATAGTAGCGTACCACAGTTTGGTGCTAATGCTAGGTCTGTTATAGTAATGTACCACTGTTTGGTGCTAATGCTAGGTCTGTTATAGTAGTGTACCACAGTTTAGTGCTAATGCTAGGTCTGTTATAGTAGCGTACCACTGTTTGGTGCTAATGCTAGGTCTGTTATAGTAGCGTACCACAGTTTGGTGCTAATGCTAGGTCTGTTATAGTAGCGTACCACAGTTTGGTGCTAATGCTAGGTCTGTTATAGTAGCGTACCACAGTTTGGTGCTAATGCTAGGTCTGTTATAGTAGTTACCACAGTTTGGTGCTAATGCTAGGTCTGTTATAATAGCGTACCACAGTTTGGTGCTAATGCTAGGTCCGTTATAGTAGTGTACCACAGTTTGGTGCTAATGCTAGGTCCATTATAGTAGTGTACCACTGTTTGGTGCTAATGCTAGGTCCGTTATAGTAGTGTACCACAGTTTGGTGCTAATGCTAGGTCTGTTATAGTAGCGTACCACTGTTTGGTGCTAATGTTAGGTCTGTTATAGTCCCGTACCACTGTTTGGTGCTAATGCTAGGTCTGTTATATTAGCGTACCACTGTTTGGTGCTAATGCTAAGTCTGTTATAGTAGCGTACCACAGTTTGGTGATAATGCTAGGTCTGTTATATTAGCGTACCACTGTTTGGTGCTAATGCTAGGTCTGTTATGGTAGCGTACCATAGTTTGGTGCTAATGCTAGGTCCGTTATAGTAGCGTACCACAGTTTGGTGCTAATGCTAGTTCTATTATAGTAGCGTACCACAGTTTGGTGCTAATGCTAGGTCTGTTATAGTAGTATACCACAGTTTGGTGCTAATGCTAGGTCTGTTATAGTAGTATACCACAGTTTGGTGCTAATGCTAGGTCTGTTATAGTAGTATACCACAGTTTGGTGCTAATGCTAGGTCTGTTATAGTAGCGTACCACAGTTTGGTGCTAATGCTAGGTCCGTTATAGTAGCGTACCACTGTTTGGTGCTAATGCTAGGTCTGTTATAGTAGTGTACCACAGTTTGGTGCTAATGCTAGGTCTGTTACAGTAGTGTACCACAGTTTGGTGCTAATGCTAGGTCTGTTACAGTAGCGTACCACTGTTTGGTGCTAATGCTAGGTCTGTTATTGTAGTGTTTCACTGTTTGGTGCTAATGCTAGGTCTGTTATAGTAGCGTTCCACAGTTTGGTGCTAATGCTATGTCTGTTATAGTAGTGTACCACAGTTTGGTGCTAATGCTAGGTCTGTTATAGTAGTGTACCACAGTTTGGTGCTAATGCTAGGTCCGTTATAGTAGCGTACCACTGTTGGGGCTAATGCTAGGTCCGTTATAGTAGTGTACCACAGTTTGGTGCTAATGCTAGGTCTGTTATAGTAACGTACCACTGTTTGGTGCTAATGCTAGGTCTGTTATAGTAGTGTACCACAGTTTGGTGCTAATGCTAGGTCCGTTATAGTAGCGTACCACTAATGGGGCTAATGCTAGGTCCGTTATAGTAGCGTACCACAGTTTGGTGCTAATGCTAGGTCTGTTATAGTAGCGTACCACAGTTTGGTGCTAATGCTAGGTCTGTAATAGTATCGTACCACTGTTTGGTGCTAATGCTAGGTCTGTTATAGTAGTGTACCACTGTTTGGTGCTAATGCTAGGTCTGTTATAGTAGCGTACCACTGTTTGGTGCTAATGCTAGGTCTGTTATAGTAGCGTATCACAGTTTGGTGCTAATGCTAGGTCTGTTACAGTAGCGTATCACTGTTTGGTGCTAATGCTAGGTCTGTTATAGTAGCGTACCACTGTTTGGTGCTAATGCTAGGTCTGTTATAGTAGCGTACCACTGTTTGGTGCTAATGCTAGATTTATAAATGTCTTTGGTTCCCAGAGAGTGTTCTAAATGAGATCTCCTTAAAATCTCAGTATTTTATCATCTTAAAAAACGTTTTACGGTTTCCTCATGTTTTTGAAATTCGTCTGCAGTCATTGAGGTTGAGCTAATATGGTACCCGAGTGCTGCAGGCTGATGGCTCCTGTTATTTAAAAGCTTCCGCGTTTGCCCCTCCTGAGGAGCCCCCGAACAGACAGTGTTGTGCTGGCTGGAAAACAGGGGCCTCTGGTGACCTGACTAATATTTACTCCCCTTACAAATGTAAAATGGTCTCTTATTTGTCCCGCTGTGCCTTCTGTCTAATACATTTAGCACTGGGATCCGAACACCAGGCCCCTCTGCCTCCAGCGTTTAGCTTCAGCCGCAGCCTGTACGCATGAAAACATCCTCTCTGACGTTTAATCAGCAGCGATTCCCCCGCGCACCTCGGCTCGGCGGTTAGACCTGCGTGGCCGTGGATAAAAGGGTGAGCGTTCAGCAGCTTCGGCGCGAGTGAACGTCTCTGTTCCGACTCGCTCCTGAAATTATGGCTGGGTGCAGTGGAACGCTCATTAGCTTTGACAGTGTTGCTCTTGTTTTGGCGTTAGCAGGCTAATGCGCTGTAGCAGTCTTTGCTGACTCAGTGGAGCGTTTGCCAGGATGAGAGGAGCGGGGCACTGTATTTAGATTAGGCTGAAAAGGTGACCGCAAGTTAGCGGAGAGTGCTATAAATGCTACCCTTTAAGGATTACATACAGCTATACGTTTAAACATGAATACATTACTACAGCATTCGAGCTAGAGATCAGATAGCTAGTTCATCATTCTCGTTGCAAGTTATTTTCATGTATGAAGCTAGCGTTCTAGATGTGAGTGTAGACATTAGTGTAGTAGATGGAGTATAGACGTGTGGTCATTAGTGTAGTAGGTGGAGTATAGAAGTGTGGTCATTAGAGTAGTAGGTGGAGTATAGAGGTGTGGAGCATAGAAGTGTAGTCATTAGTGTAGTAGGTGGAGTATAGACGTGTGGTCATTAGGGTAGTAGGTGGAGTATAGAGGTGTGGAGCATAGAAGTGTAGTCATTAGTGTAGTAGGTGGAGTATAGAAGTGTAGTCATTAGTGTAGTAGGTGGAGTATAGAAGTGTGGTCATTAGTGTAGTAGGTGGAGTATAGAAGTGTGGTCATTAGTGTAGTAGGTGGAGTATAGAAGTGTAGTAGGTGGAGTATAGAAGTGTGGTCATTAGTGTAGTAAGTGGAGTATAGAAGTGTAGTCATTAGTGTAGTAGGTGGAGTATAAAAGTGTGGTCATTAGTGTAGTAGGTGAGGTATAGAAGTGTGGAGCATAGAAGTGTAGTCATTAGTGTAGTAGGTGAAGTGTAGTCATTAGTGTAGAAGGTGAAGTATAGGAGTTTGGTCATTAGTGTAGTAGGTGGAGTATAGAAGTGTAGTCATTAGTGTAGTAGGTGAAGTATAGAAGTGTAGTCATTAGTGTAGTAGGTGAAGTGTAGTCATTAGTGTAGAAGGTGAAGTATAGAAGTTTGGTCATTAGTGTAGTAGGTGAAGTATAGAAGTTTGGTCATTAGTGTAGTAGGTGGAGTATAGAAGTGTAGTCATTAGTGTAGTAGGTAAAGTATAGAAGTTTGGTCATTAGTGTAGTAGGTGAAGTATAGAAGTGAGCTTATTAGTGTAGTAGGTGGAGTATAGAAGTGTAGTCATTAGTGTAGTAAGTGAAGTGTAGTCATTAGTGTAGAAGGTGAAGTATAGAATTTTGGTCATTAGTGTAGTAGGTGGAGTATAGAAGTGTAGTCATTAGTGTAGTAGGTAAAGTATAGAAGTGTAGTCATTAGTGTAGTAAGTGAAGTATAGAAGTTTGGTCATTAGTGTAGTAGGTGGAGTATAGAAATGTAGTCATTAGTGTAATAGGTGAAGTATAGAAGTTTGGTCATTAGTGTAGTAGGTGGAGTATAGAAATGTAGTCATTAGTGTAATAGGTGAAGTGTAGTCATTAGTGTAGTAGGTGAAGTATAGAAGTGTAGTCATTAGTGTAGTAGGTGAGGTATAGAAGTGTAGTCATTAGTGTAGTAGGTGAGGTATAGAAGTGTAGTCGTTAGTGTAGTAGGTGGAGTATAGAAGTGTAGTCATTAGTGTAGTAGGTGAGGTATAGAAGTGTGGTCATTAGTGTAGTAGGTGGAGCATAGAAGTGTAGTCATTAGTGTAGTAGGTGAAGTATACTCATTAGTGTGGTAGGTGAAGTATAGAAGTGTAGTCATTAGTGTAGTAGGTGAGGTATAGAAGTGTGGTCATTAGTGTAGTAGGTGGAGCATAGAAGTGTAGTCATTAGTGTAGTAGGTGAAGTATACTTATTAGTGTGGTAGGTGAAGTATAGAAGTGTAGTCATTAGTGTAGTAGGTGGAGTATAGAAGTGCGGTCATTAGTGTAGTAGGTGGAGTATAGAAGTGCGGTCATTAGTGTAGTAGGTGGAGTATAGAAGTGTACTCATTAGTGTAGTAGGTGGAGTATAGCAGTGTAGTCATTAGTGCAGTAGGTGGAGTATAGATGTGTAGTCATTAGTGCAGTAGGTGTCGTATAGAGGTGTACTCGTTGGTGTAGTAGGTGGAGTATAGAGGTGTAGTCATTAGTGTAGTAGGTGAAGTATAGAGATGTACTCGTTGGTGTAGTAGGTGGAGTATAGAGGTGTAGTCATTAGTGTAGTAGGTGGAGTATAGAAGTGTATGTTCTGTGTTTTATTACTGAGCACGTTTACAGGAGACGGACACACACACCTCAGTCATATCTTGTTGTTTCTCAGTGGTTCTGGGGGTCTCGGTGCCGGGGGCCGTTCTCTCCATGAATATAAGGTTCGATAATAAGAGTTTTGGCTCCCAAGGCTCTTCACGCAGACTCTCTATATCGCTCGCCATGCTGGGCTAAATGTCACTCCCACCTCGAGGCTGAGCTCACAGCATCTCTCCAAAAAACCTGAAGAGTGCATTTCAGACCCTCTTTCCGCCCGGCCCTCTGCCTCTAATCTCTGCTGGCAGCTGCAGCATCAAATCAGCAGCCTCTCGCTCACTACTGCTCAGAAGTGGGTCTGAAAATACACTCAGAGCGTCTGCACACAGCCAAAACATCTCTGCCCTTCATTTAGAAGCTGGAGTGGTGAGCACCCACAAACACGTTAAACCTGTTGAATAGAAAACCACTGAAGTTCTGAGGGAGAATGTTTTCAATCTCATGCACTTCATATGCAAAAGAAAAAAAAAAACCTCAATAAACGCTCCTATACGCTAGAACAGGAGATATCAGTCCATAAACACCCTCAATAAACACTCCTATACACTAGAACAGGAGATATCAGTCCATAAACACCCTCAATAAACACTCCTATACGCTAGAACAGGAGATATCAGTCCATAAACGCCCTCAATAAACACTCCTATACGCTAGAACAGGAGATATCAGTCCATAAACACCCTCAATAAACACTCCTATACACTAGAACAGGAGATATCAGTCCATAAACACCCTCAATAAACACTCCTATACACTAGAACAGGAGATATCAGTCCATAAACACCCTCAATAAACACTCCTATACACTAGAACAGGAGATATCAGTCCATACACACCCCAATAAACACTCCTATACGCTAGAACAGGAGATATCAGTCCATACATGCCTTCAATAAACACTCCTATACGCTAGAACAGGAGATATCAGTCCATACATGCCTTCAATAAACACTCCTATACACTAGAACAGGAGATATCAGTCCATACACGCCCTCAATAAACGCTCCTATACGCTAGAACAGGAGATATTAGTCCATAAACGCCCTCAATAAACACTCCTATACGCTAGAACAGGAGATATCAGTCCATACACACCCTCAATAAACACTCCTATACGCTAGAACAGGAGATATCAGTCCATAAACGCCCTCAATAAACGCTCCTATACTCTAGAACAGGAGATATCAGTCCATAAACACCCTCAATAAACACTCCTATACACTAGAACAGGAGATATCAGTCCATACATGCCATCAATAAACACTCCTATACACTAGAACAGGAGATATCAGTCCATACACGCCCTCAATAAACGCTCCTATACGCTAGAACAGGAGATATTAGTCCATAAACGCCCTCAATAAACACTCCTATACGCTAGAACAGGAGATATTAGTCCATAAACGCCCTCAATAAACGCTCCTATACGCTAGAACAGGAGATATCAGTCCATACACACCCTCAATAAACACTCCTATACGCTAGAACAGGAGATATCAGTCCATACACGCCCTCAATAAACACTCCTATACGCTAGAACAGGAGATATCAGTCCATAAACGCCCTCAATAAACGCTCCTATATGCTAGAACAGGAGATATCAGTCCATAAACGCCCTCAATAAACACTCCTATACGCTAGAACAGGAGATATCAGTCCATAAACGCCCTCAATAAACGCTCCTATACACTAGAACAGGAGATATCAGATTTAGGAAGGTGTTTGATGGAAACGGTCCACACTGCTAAACCGAAGCTCACTAGTTAGCCCAGTTTCTCTTGTTTCAGTGGAGAGTGCTGAAAGGCCTGGAAGTCAGCGATGCTCTAAATCCAGCCTGGGATTTCCAGCCTGACAGCGCTAAAGCAGACCTAATTTCATTTATTATTTAGGTGCACAGGTAAGAGGCGCCCAATCCATAGACTATTTTAATTTCATCTGCACTTCTTCACTCGTCCACACCCCTGAGAGGACAGGAATAGACTTAGAGGAAGTGGAGCAATGCACACAGAGAGACACTGGACGCTATTGTGGAGATTAATATCAATATAGATCTGCTTCATTAGTACGCTGGCTTTACGGGAAAGAGAGCTTCATCTAATTAACCCTGTCACGTTCAACTGTCCAACTGACCCAATTCATGTTTGAGTAGCTTACAAATTCATTTAATAAATAAAAAAATTAATTAAATATTAATAAATATACTTTTCTGCAGAAACATTGTCTGTGTCTGAAGAATAGCTGAACCCAGAATCAGCCATCAGGAAGGAAGCTTCGTGGGTTGGTTGGAAATCCTGAGACTCACTGTACCTGACTGACTATATACCACTGTCCTGTTGCGCTTGCTTTCCATTCGGACTTGTGCTACTATGTTGGTAGCATCCGTTGGTTACGGTCCTTCTCAAGAAGATTTTGAGAGGGGTCCCATCATCGGGCTCTGGGAAGCGTGAGCATGATGGTGGTCGTTTAGTGAGCAGGGACGCCCTTGTTACACCATGCAGGACATTACTGCACCAGATGAGCCATTTTTTCAAACTAGCCTCTGGATTAGTATTTTAGAATGCTAGGCGGTCGGTTCCAGGCAGCGCTAAGAGAACCACTGCAGTTGTCACATTTTTGTCTGTCTATCTGTCTGCCTGTCCCTGTTCATGTCTCCCAACGCCCCCTCTGGTTACTTCAGGTCATAGCACAGCTCTTCCTGCTCCATCCTGGCTCCACCCACTCCCACACCTGAGACCAATTTGTTACCCATTAGGACTTGTGTTAAGACTCCTCTGTTTGGCCTGTTGGTTTGTGAAGTCTCTGTTGTCCCTTTGTTAGTTCTGATTTGGTTTCCCCTCGTGAATCCTAGCCGTGTTTCCTTCCCTTTTGTTAAAAACAGATTAAATAATTTAATTATTAATATAATAATAAAATAATAATTTTAATGACACTAATTAAGGGCGGGCCAGAGGTTAGCGGTGTCGCCTCAAAGCAAGAGGGGTCTGGGTTTGATTCCAGGCTGGGCTGCCTGGGTTCCTTTCTGGGTGGAGTTTGCATGTTCTCTCCGGATCTGTGTGGGTTTCCTCCTCCGGGTGGTCTTTGGGTCTTTTGCCACTCAGGTTTTGGACACGTTTCAGGACACGTAGGGCTGAAAACTGGATGCATGTAGTTGCTCATGTGAATGGGGTTTTTAATGAATAGCATGGCTATCACGGTGATGGTGTGAGGGAGAACCTCCTGCTGTACCAGTCCAGCAGTGCGCGTTGGGTCCAGTCTACTAAGTACCTAGCACATTGTAGTGCCATCTCTGCTCTCAGTACCCCTGATTACCTCACACCGGCTCATTAAAGAGCCCCGTCAGAGTTGCAGGGGGTGTTAAAGCTGGGAAAGCAGTGAACTGTCCGGGGCAGGGTGCCTTCGGGACCAGGGTTGAGAGGCCCTTGTTAAGGAAGCGATTTCGGAAGGTGTTGTGGTTCCCTGTTCTTCTCCTCCATCCCTGCTTGTTGTTTATTGTCTTCTGGTTCTGACCCTTGTCCTGACCTCATACCACTCTTTGGTCTTCGGTCGGGTTTTGACCTCGTCCTGGTTTTTTGACGATGCTTTGGGATTGTCCTCTTAGTTAAGACCCTTTGGTCTCAAGCGTCTGGACCAGCCTGTCCGGAAATTCCCAGTAGTAGAACTTCAGTATGTCCCAAGTCCTAACGGCATGCTTCAAAGCCCGACCCCTGGCTCTCTTTCGTGGGCAGTCATGGGCTGGAGGTTAGAGAACCAGCCTTGTAACTGGAAGGTCATCGGTTCAATACCTTTAAACGACAGGACATGACTGAAGTGCCCTTGAGCAAGGCACCTGACCCCCAACTGCTCCCTGGGTGCTGTGGACAGGGCTGCCTACCGCTCCGGGCAAGTGTGCCCCCTAGTTGGTTACATACGGAAGACGAAATTCTAATGTGTGCAAGCACAATTGGTCAGTGGTTCAGATTCTACATCGCTGTCTCAAACTGTGTAGCGGTGTTCAGAAATCTCTTCTAGACCTGATGACGTGGTTTCTGATTCCCTAAAATGAACTGACGTACGTTAGCGTAGCCTAAACGTTTGACTGAACAGCTCTAAGCTGAGGCTGGTCTGTGTAATAAGCCTGGGTGAGATATGAATCAGTGTGATTGATCAGTGGACGGTGAGGAGATGATGGTGTTATTAGTTGAGAGTTGGACATCTGGATGCCCAGCTGTCCTGTAACACCAGCTAAACCCACACACTCACTTCTGTCACCGCATTCGCACTCTTTTGCCAAGATACACTTACCATCGCACTCCACACCCATTCACTTCACTTTGAGAAGATCAGCAGCTGGATCGTTACCTGTTACATACCGGATCCATTAATATCCACACCGCCAACGTTTACATACCACCACAACGGAGCTACAGAACCAACATGGTGGACTGTGTGGAGAACTCCAGCATTCCAGGCTGGGAAGGGGATGGGATCCCACCTGTCAGCGGTACATGGTGGATGTTGATCTTTAACCCAGGCTGGAGTTCTTCCTGTTCACCAGCTTCCTAATCCAATGTTCCGTTCCACCTTAAATACTGCAGCTGGTACAGGAACCAGAATGTCCTGCAGCTCCATTTAAGGTGGAACAGAGAATTCCCAACACAAGCTGGAGAACAGGAACTCCAGCTCCACATCTTTAAAAGGATCCCGGAACACCTTTAATCCTGCAGTCTGCACATTCCACTCCGGACAGATTCCCAAACCTCTCTGGACAATATGGAGCAGCTCCGCCCAGCGTCTGACCCTGAAGAGACTGAAGAGAGGAGCAGCTCCACCTTTATTAGCACCACCACCCCAACAGCAGCCTGTAAGTAGCAGCCATGCTGTGTGATTGTATCCGTGTGTGCCGGTTGGAGCAGATCATCTTAAACTGAGAGCTCCATAGTGAGGATCAACTTTAATCTACTGTGTGTTGGTGTCCAGATGGAGCCAGTAGCTAGTACAGGGAACGTTAGTTACTAGCATTAGCTCCAAGTAACTAGCATAGCTAGCTAAATAGTATGAGGACCTATATGACCATAGATCCCTCACTGCGTGTGTACCCTGACTCTGATTTCTTTCAGGTCTCTCACTGCATAGCTAAAGTCGTTTATAACCAAAGACCTTTTTAAAACTCGATCGATTTGTGTCGTCCGTCCCCAAACGTTTATTACGTGCTCTTAAAGGAAATGTGATGATAATAACAATACAAAAAATCAAACATGTTTTTGTTCCTCTTAATTTTTTATTTAATCCAGTTCCAGCACATTTTAATAAACCCTGCTGGTTTACTTGGCATTGTACATACTCATCCCGATTGTTGGAGTTTGTTTTGTAGCTCCAGTTCCGGTTTAGGTCCAGTGCTAAAACTTAAAAATCAGGACCAAGGCTAAGCTAACGCTTTGGAGAATAAATAGATGAGTACTTCATGTAAGCGTGTGCAGATATTTGGCTCGGTCGGTAACGTGCGGTCATGGGAGCCGTTTGGTAGGTTATGTGATCCTAAGTAGGCGGGAATGGCTTGTAACCAGAGATTAGACCTAATCTTGGACTAAATCACACAATCGGAGAGGTTTCAACCGTCTACCTTTCTACACCTGAGCTCATTTGACTCCTGAAATTGCACCTTGCAAAAACTGCACACAATCAACTCAATTCAAGGCTGATGGCCTGACTGCTGGGCTTGAATGGCATCGTCACGTCTGGAGGGGGCCGATGGAGAACCAATTACCCTTGAAAGCCCGGTCCGGCGTTAACCTTTTTTTGGTCACTCTATTCAATGGAAATCTCAGTTTGTTCCTCCAATTACTCCCGCACTCGGTGTCCTCCACCACCCCACCCCCTTCCGTCCAACCGTTCACCCGGACCGCTCGGGGCTCAGCAGTGGCGGTTTTGAAGGATACCCTGGTTTTTATTCGCTGATTAGAATGTCACTCCTGTAACTTCAGCACCGCTGGACAAATATATCTCTGTCAGGGCGAAGAACGCCGCCATTTGTCGTTCATTTTAAAAGGCCTTATTACTGAAATTGCCACTTTACGCGACTTCCCTGCTGACAGGTCTATCTGAACCCCTTCTCTAGATTATCTTCATTTGAGGCTGCCTGTGCCGGCTGGAGGGGAAATGGGTTTACTTTAATGGACCCGTAAAGAGGGCTGGAATCCACATGGCACACTGAGTGTCCGTATACTTAAACAGTTCAGATGTACACAAACTCATACGGAATGGTTAGGAGACAAGGAAACTGATGTCCTTCCCTAAAACCTCCCTAAAACTTCCATGTTTAAGGTGATAGTACCTTCAGGCTCCTGCAGGTGGTGCTGCACAAGGATGCTGGGTCTATAAATAATTGCAAGGTGTGAGTGATGGGATCCATAGATTGGGAAGAGGTGCTACAGTGCAGGGAGTGTCTCGTTCCATGTGTGGTAAACACTCCAGAGCAGATGTTAATGATTGGCTAAAAGGAGGGACTGCATGTGGGCGTGGCCAAAGACCATAGTGTGAAGGAAGTAGCTGAATCTGCAGGTGTATGGAAGCGTACGGTCATACGGGTCTACCAGCAGTGGATACAATCCCAGTCTACAGGGAATTCTCCTCGGAACTGTGCCAGGGAAGGCATCCACCAAATCTGGACCAGCTGTGGATTTCTTTGACGTGGCTACATCCAGAAACTGCCCAATCCAGTCCCAGCTGGTATTGGTGGAGTTGTTGCACGGTGTTGGGTACGGTTCAGGGGACTCATGAGATCATCATCATCAGAACGATGCTTGAGCCCTGAGATGGCGGTTTAGTCTAACATCAGTGTTCAAATCTATTCATGGTGGAGGGATACAGGCTGCTGCGGGGGGGGCGGTGAGGTAAAAAAATAGTCCCCCAAAGAAAACTTATTATTTCCGGGTTTTCCAGATTTTCCTATCATCACCATTCCATATAACACTCAGGAGGCACATGTAGGTCCACTGGTGCTTTAGACAGTCAGTAAAATGTCTATATATGTGTTCTGGAGAACCCTGGTTCCCATCACCCCCTCTGTAAAGAACGTCTGGACCACCTCACACCAACCCCATCTCAGTCACTCTGTTTACACGAGGATCGGTCAAGACATGATATCAGTGCAACTTCTTAAGGACAGAGTTTGAGGATTCCATGCCTCGGAGGGATCAAAGATGCTAGCTGACCTTTGACCCCTCAGACCACTCTTCACCACATGGGCACAGGAATACACACCATTGTCCATGAACTCCATCCGGCACTAGGTTCCCTCAGTGGATACATGTATTGTGGTCTGGAATGATGTACGTCAGGATGAAGCGGAAGAGGATCCGAACTGTTACCAGTGTAAAGTCCAAAATCCAGTATCTCTAATGGTACTGAGGGGGTAACCCGGCAACACAGGTCCCGTACAGTCGCACAGCTGGAGACCTGTAGAGCGGGAGAACGGCCCAGCGGTTTCGGATCATGGTGCTGGGATGAGCATATACCCACAGTAAGACATCAAATACCATCTTCGTATTAATACAGCCCAAACGGAGTTACCGCCCACCGCTTTGTGATGGAATTAGCATTTCCCATCGGGAATTTATGGAGCTGTGGTTTGTGTATCCGTGTTCTGCCCCTCTGAGCAGCTTTAATTGGCTCGGATCATCCGTATCTAGCAGATAAGACGCTGTGGCTGCAGCCCCTGCTTCTCTAGAAGCCACTGACGGGATTCGTTTCTCAGGTCATCACTTAGAGCACCAGACATTCGCGAGACAGCTCCAGGCAAGGACGGACCCAGACATTCAGAGACAGGGTGAAGGCGCGAGAGGGAGAGAGAGAGAGGGAGAGAGAGAGTGTAGGCTGCATTATGCTAACGGTCAGTGGAGATGGATACTGGACCTGAGAACCCGAGGCAGTCTGGGCTCATGGGAGCTCAGGGCAGTGAGGTTGCTTGGATGCCACTGCTTACCATTCGTCATATTAGCTCCACTCAGATCCCCCAGCATGGGAGCATACCCCTCCAGTGTCTCCAGCGTCTTTGTGTGCACCTCAGATATTCCAGCCGTCTTATCAAAGCCTTCGAACATTCCCAGCATGCACTCACCGGCCACCTTAGCAGGCACACCTGTCCAGTTTGAGCATGTGTCTAATCAACCAATCACACGACAGCAACTCAGTCAATTTAGGCACATGGACATGGTCAGGACCGCCTGCTGAGGATCCAGAGTGGGGAGGAACGGTGGTTTAAGAGACTTGGCTGGCTGACCTACTGGGATTTCCATGCTCAGCCATCTCCAGGGGCTACAGAGAGAGGTGGAGGTGTCCAGTTCTCTCGGAGAAGATTCCTTGGTGATGGCCAGAGAAGGCCAGACTGGTCTGCAGAAGAGCATCTCTGAACCTTGAGGCAGATGGGCTACAGCGGCAGAGGACCACCCCATGTGCAAGAGGCTGCAATTCACCTTGGCTCACCAAAACGGGACAGCAGGAGCTTGGGAAGAAGGATTCCCGGTCTGATGAGTCTGGATCTCCACAACATGCACCTCAAATACCTCAACATGCTAGCATCGACTCAAATACCCCAGCATGTTAGCATTCACCCTTTAGTACCCCAGCATGTTAGCATTCACCCTTTAGTACCCCAGCATGTTAGCATTTGCCCTTTAGTACCCCAGCATGTTAGCATTTGCCCTTTAGTACCCCAGCATGTTAGCATTCACCCTTTAGTACCCCAGCATGTTAGCATTCACCCTTTAGTACCCCAGCATGTTAGTATTCGCCCTTTAGTACCCCAGCATGTTAGCATCACCTTTAGGTACCCCAGCATGTTTTCAGCCTTAGTACCCATGTATTCGCCCTTTAGTACCCCAGCATGTTAGCATTCACCCTTTAGTACCCCAGCATGTTAGCATTCACCCTTTAGTACCCCAGCATGTTAGCATTCACCCTTTAGTACCCCAGCATGTTAGCATTCACCCTTTAGTACCCCAGCATGTTAGCATTCACCCTTTAGTACCCCAGCATGTTAGCATTCGCCCTTTAGTACCCCAGCATGTTAGCATTCAATCTTTAGTACTCCAGCATGTTAGCATTCAATCTTTAGTACCCCATCATGTTAGCATTCAGCCTTTAGTACCCCAGCATGTTAGCATTCGCCCTTTAGTACCCCAGCATGTTAGCATTCAATCTTTAGTACTCCAGCATGTTAGCATTCAATCTTTAGTACCCCATCATGTTAGCATTCAGCCTTCAGTACCCCAGCATGTTAGCATTCGCCCTTTAGTACCCCCGCATGTTAGCATTCACCCTTTAGTACCCCAGCATGTTAGCATTCAGCCTTTAGTACCCCAGCATGTTAGCATTCAGCCTTTAGTACCCCAGCATGTTAGCATTCACCCTTTAGTACCCCAGCATGTTAGCATTCACCCTTTAGTACCCCAGCATGTTAGCATTCACCTCTAATATGCCAGCATGTTAGCATGCACCTCTAGTACCCCCAGCATGTTAGCATTCACCTCTAGTACCCTCAACATGTTAGCATGCACCTCTAGTACCCTCAACATGTTAGCATGCACCTCTAGTACCTCCAACACGTTAGTATGCACCTCTAGTACCCCCAGCATGTTAGCACTCACCTCTAGTACCCTCAGCGTGTTAGCATGCACCGCTAGTACCTTCAACATGTTAGTATGCACCTCTAGTACCCCCAGCATGTTAGCACTCACCTCTAGTACCTTCAACATGTTAGCATGCACCTCTAGTACCCCAGCACTGTCTTGAGCACTCACCTTCTTAGTACCCTCAGCACTGTTAGCCATGGCAGCCGCTAGGTGACCTTGTCAGCATGTTAGCATGCACCTCTAGTACCCCCAGCATGTTAGCACTCACCTCTAGTACCCCCAGCATGTTAGCACTCACCTCTAGTACCCTCAGCGTGTTAGCATGCACCGCTAGTACCTTCAACATGTTAGCACTCACCTCTAGTACCCTCAACGTATTAGCATGCATCTCTAGTACCCACTCGGTATTTGTGGTGCTGGGGTTCCTGAGCATGCTCATGCATATGTGGATCTGTAATGTGAGAGCACTGCACCGTGGCTCCCTCCGCTGGCTCCCTCCGCTGGCTCCTCTCCGTTCAAACACAGAGGAGGAAACAATGACAGATTAATTTATGGCGTGTTCTCCACCCCCCCGCTCACCCTGAGGCCCGGTGTTACCGGTGTGTGTGTGTGTGTGTGTGAGAGAGTGAGCAGCAGACAGGTGGGTGACAGCGCTGATACGGGACCGGGTGATGGAGGGGGATGGTGATCCATCACCCAGGAAAAAACCTGCATCTTTTCCCGTGAGGCCGAGGCGGGACGCCAGCCTGATCGTTCACACCATCTAAAACCCCTCACAGCTTCTTACCCACAATGCCTGGGGCTTCATCTGCTCTGCGAGGGGCTCAGCTCCCCACCTGCGCCCTGGAACACACTGGAAAACCAGAATATTAAAGGGACATGACGGGAAACCAAACACTTCCCTGTATACACACCTACAGAAACATTCTAACTGTGATTCCACACTAACCCCTAACCCCTACATTTACACTAAACCCTAACCCCTACATTTACACTAAACCCCTAACCCCTACATTTACACTAAACCCCCTAACCCCTACATTTACACTAAACCCCTAACCCCTACATTTACACTAAACCCCTAACCCCTACATTTACACTAACCCCCCTAACCCCTACATTTACACTAAACCCCCTAACCCCTACATTTACACTAAACCCCTAACCCCTACATTTACACTAAACCCCCTAACCCCTACATTTACACTAAACCCCTAACCTCTACCTTTACACTAAACCCCAGGCCTCTACATTTACACTAAACTCCCTAACCCCTACATTTACACTAAACCCCTAACCCCTACATTTACACTAAACCCTAACCCCTACATTTACACTAAACCCCCTAACACCTACATTTACACTAAAACCCCCAAACCCCTACATCTACACTAACCCCCTAACCCCTACATCTACACTAAAACCCACTAACCCCTACATTTACACTAACCCCCCCCTACAGTTTGATGACCCCTTACATTTACACTAAACCCCATAACCCCCTACATTTACCCTAAACCCCCTAACCCCTACATTTACACTAAACCCCCGAACCCCTACAATTACACTAAATCCTTACCCCCCTACCTTTTCACTAAAACCCCTTAACCACTACATTTACACTAAACCCCTAACCCTTACATTTACACTAAACCCCCTAACCCCTACATTTACACTAAACCCCGAACCTCTACATTTACACTAACCCCCTAACCTCCCTACATTTACACTAAACCCCCTAACCCCTACATTTACACTAACCCCCTAACCCCTACATTTACACTAAACCCCTAACCCCTACATTTACACTAAACACCCTAACCCCAACATTTACAATAAACACCCTAACCCTTACATTTACACTAAAACCCCTAATCACTACATTTACACAAAACCCCTAACCCCTACATTTACACTAAACCCCCTAACCCCTACATTTACACAAAAACACTAAAACCCTACATTTAACAAAAACCCCCTAACCCCTACATTCCAACTAAACCCATAACCCCTACACTTACACTAAACCCCCTAACCCCTACATTTACACTAATCCCTTAACCCCCTACATTTACACTAAACCCCTAACCCCTACATTTACACTAAACCCCCCTAACCCTTACATTTTACACTAAACCCCCCTAACCCCTACATTTACACTTAAACCCCGAAACCCTACATTTCCTCTAACCCGCTAACCTCTACATTTACACTAAACCCCTAACCCCTACATTTACATTAAACCCCCTAACCCCTACAACATTTAAACTAAACCCCCTAACCCCCTACATTTACACCTAAACCCCTAAACCCTACATTTACACTAAACCCCTAAACCCTACATTTACACTAATCCCTTAACCCCCTACATTTACACTAAACCCCCTAACCCCAACATTTACACTAAACCCCCTAACCCCTACATTTACACTAAACCCACTAACCCCTACATTTACACTAATCCCTTAACCCCCTACATTTACACTAAACCCCTACCCCCTACATTTTACACTAAACCCCTAACCCTTACATTTACCTAAACCCCCCTAAACCCCTACATTTACACTAAACCCCGAACCGGCCCTCTACATTTTACACTAACCCCCTACCCTCTACATTTACCCTAAACCCCCTAACCCCCGACATTTACACTAACCCCCTAACACCTACATTTACACTAAAACCCCTAACCCCCTACATTTATACTAAATACCCTAACCCCAACAATTTACAATAAACACCCTAACCCTTACATTTACACATAAACCCCTAATCACACTTACATTTACACACAAACCCCTAACCCCTACATTTACACTAAACCCCCTAACCCCTACATTTACACAAAAACCCCAAAACCCCAACATTTAACCATAAACCCCCTAACCCCAACATTCCACTAAACCCTAACCTAACCCTTACACTTACACTAAACCCCCTAACCCCTACATTTACACTAAACCCACTAACCCCTACATTTACACTAATCCCTTACACCCATACAGTTTACACTAAACCCCTAACCCCCTACATTTACACTAAACCCCTAACCCTTACATTTACACTAAACCCCCTAACCCCTACACTTACACCATAAACCCCTAACCCCTACATCTACAACTAAAACCCCCTAACCCCTACATTTACACTAAACCCCTAACCCCTACATTTACACTAACCCCCTAACCCCTACATTTACACTAAACCCCCTAACCCCTACATTTACACTAAACCCCTAACCCCTACATCTACACTAAACCCCCAAACCCCTACATTTACACTAAACCCCCTAACCCATACATTTACACTAAACCCCCTAACCCCTACATTTACACTAAACCCCCTAACCCCTACATTTACACTAAACCCCCTAACCCCTACATTTACACTAACCCCCTAACCCCTACATCTACACTAACCCCCTAACCCCTACATCTACACTAAACCCCTAACCCCTACATTTACACTAACCCCCTAACCCCTACATTTACACTAAACCCCTAACCCCCTACATTTACCCTAAACCCCCTAACCCCTACATTTACACTAAACCCACTAACCCCTACAATTACACTAATCCCTTAACCCCCTACATTTACACTAAACCCCTAACCCCTACATTTACACTAAACCCCTAACCCTTACATTTACACTAAACCCCCTAACCCCTACATTTACACTAAACCCCGAACCTCTACATTTACACTAACCCCCTAACCTCTACATTTACACTAAACCCCTAACCCCTACATTTACACTAACCCCCTAACCCCTACATTTACACTAAACCCCTAACCCCCTACATTTACACTAAACACCCTAACCCCAACATTTACAATAAACACCCTAACCCTTACATTTACACTAAACCCCTAATCACTACATTTACACAAAACCCCTAACCCCTACATTTACACTAAACCCCCTAACCCCTACATTTACACAAAACCCCTAACCCCCTACATTTACCCTAAACCCCCTAACCCCTACATTCCCACTAAACCCCTAACCCCTACACTTACACTAAACCCCCTAACCCCTACATTTACACTAATCCCTTAACCCCCTACATTTACACTAAACCCCTAACCCCTACATTTACACTAAACCCCCTAACCCTTACATTTACACTAAACCCCCTAACCCCTACATTTACACTAAACCCCGAACCCCTACATTTACACTAACCCCCTAACCTCTACATTTACACTAAACCCCTAACCCCTACATTTACATTAAACCCCCTAACCCCTACATTTACACTAAACCCCCTAACCCCTACATTTACACTAAACCCCTAAACCCTACATTTACACTAAACCCCTAAACCCTACATTTACACTAATCCCTTAACCCCCTACATTTACACTAAACCCCCTAACCCCTACACTTACACTAAACCCCCTAACCCCTACATTTACACTAAACCCACTAACCCCTACATTTACACTAATCCCTTAACCCCCTACATTTACACTAAACCCCTACCCCCTACATTTACACTAAACCCCTAACCCTTACATTTACACTAAACCCCCTAACCCCTACATTTACACTAAACCCCGAACCTCTACATTTACACTAACCCCCTAACCTCTACATTTACACTAAACCCCTAACCCCTACATTTACACTAACCCCCTAACACCTACATTTACACTAAACCCCTAACCCCCTACATTTACACTAAACACCCTAACCCCAACATTTACAATAAACACCCTAACCCTTACATTTACACTAAACCCCTAATCACTACATTTACACAAAACCCCTAACCCCTACATTTACACTAAACCCCCTAACCCCTACATTTACACAAAACCCCTAACCCCCTACATTTACCCTAAACCCCCTAACCCCTACATTCCCACTAAACCCCTAACCCCTACACTTACACTAAACCCCCTAACCCCTACATTTACACTAAACCCACTAACCCCTACATTTACACTAATCCCTTAACCCCATACATTTACACTAAACCCCTAACCCCTACATTTACACTAAACCCCTAACCCTTACATTTACACTAAACCCCCTAACCCCTACATTTACACTAAACCCCTAACCCCTACATCTACACTAAACCCCCTAACCCCTACATTTACACTAAACCCCTAACCCCTACATTTACACTAACCCCCTAACCCCTACATTTACACTAAACCCCTAACCCCTACATTTACACTAAACCCCTAACCCCTACATCTACACTAAACCCCTAACCCCTACATCTACACTAAACCCCTAACCCCTACATCTACACTAAACCCCCTAACCCCTACATCTACACTAAACCCTAACCCCTATATCTACACTAAACCCTCTAACCCCTACATTTACACTAAACCCCCTAACCCCTACATTTAAACTAAAAACCCCACCCCTACATTTACACTAAACCCCCTAACCCCTACACTTACACTAAACCCCCTAACCCCTACATTTACACTAAACCCACTAACCCCTACATTTACACTAATCCCTTAACCCCATACATTTACACTAAACCCCTAACCCCTACATTTACACTAAACCCCTAACCCTTACATTTACACTAAACCCCCTAACCCCTACATTTACACTAAACCCCGAACCCCTACATTTACACTAACCCCCTAACCTCTACATTTACACTAAACCCCTAACCCCTACATTTACATTAAACCCCCTAACCCCTACATTTACACTAAACCCCCTAACCCCTACATTTACACTAAACCCCTAAACCCTACATTTACACTAAACCCCTAAACCCTACATTTACACTAATCCCTTAACCCCCTACATTTACACTAAACCCCCTAACCCCTACATTTACACTAAACCCCCTAACCCCTACATTTACACTAAACCCCCTAACCCCTACATTTACACTAAACCCCCTAACCCTTACATTTACACTAAACCCCTAACCCCTACATTTACACTAAACCCCTAACCCCTACATTTACACTAAACCCCTAACCCCTACATTTACACTAAACCCCCTAACCCCTACATTTACACTAAACCCCCTAACCCCTACATTTACACTAAACCCCCTAACCCCTACATCTACACTAAACCCCCTAACCCCTACATTCACACTAGCCGGATCAGACTGGACTGTGTGGATCTGTGTGTGTGGTTTATCCTCATGTCATCAATATTCTGCCCAAAAATAACCTGACATGACGAACGTCAACCACCACACACGGATACAATCACACAGCATGGCTGCTACTTACAGGATGCTGTTGGGGTGGTGGTGCTAATAAAGGTGGAGCTGCTCCTCTCTTCAGTCTCTTCAGGGTCAGACGCTGAGTGGAGCTGCTCCATATTGTCCAGAGAGGTTTGGGAATCTGTCCGGAGTGGAATGTGCAGACTGCAGGATTAAAGGTGTTCTGGGATCCTGTTAAAGATGTGGAGCTGGAGTTCCTGTTCTCCAGCTTGGTTTGGGAATTCTCTGTTCCACCTTAAATGGTTTTGCAGGACATTCTGGTTCCTGTACCAGCTGCAGTATTTAAGGTGGAACCGAACATTGGATTAGGAAGCTGGTGAACAGGAAGAACTCCAGCCTGGATTAAAGATGAACATCCACCATCCACCATGCCCCTTCCCAGTCCGGAACGTCTTCACATAGTCCACAGTGTTGGTTCTGTAGCTCGGTCGTGGTTGTATGTAAATGTTGGGGGTCCTATATCTGTATGGGAAGTCCTGCTGGGACTGGGTGGTCGTGAGACGCCTTGTTTTCCTGGCTGCGAGTTTCCGAGGAATAGCGCCGAATCAGAGCAGAGGCAGTCTGACAATCACTTCCTCCAGAGTTCAATCATCTCACCTGGACAGGTAGTGATGGATGAGTTCAATCACAGTCTCTCATCAGTCAGACATTCTACAGAACTGCAGTGAGAGAGAGAGAGAGAGAGAGAGAGAGAGAGAGAGAGAGAGAAGGGAGGGAAAAGGACGAGAGGGAGACGTGTAACGGGGTTGGAGACAGAGAGAGAGAAAAGAGAAGGTGGAGTAAATGAGACAGAAGAAAAGACG
This sequence comes from Prochilodus magdalenae, assembly GCA_024036415.1. Lineage (NCBI taxonomy): Eukaryota > Metazoa > Chordata > Actinopteri > Characiformes > Prochilodontidae > Prochilodus > Prochilodus magdalenae. Next base: position 155,680 of record JAMWET010000346.1, on the reverse strand, counting down.
AGACAGAAAGAATAAAGAGTGGGACTGAAAGAGAAAGGGAGAGAAAGTAAAGAGACAGAGAGAGAGATGAACAGAGAGTGAAAGAGAATGGAAGAAAGAAAGAATAGAGATATCTAAGAGAGCGAAGGAGAGAGAAAAGCAGAGGGAGATGGTGAAGGAGAGTGTTAAGAGAGACACAGGAAGAGAAAAAGACAGCGAGAGCCAGACAGAAAGAGGTGAGAGAAAGAAGAAAACAGAGGGAGAGAAAGTAAAGAGCATGAGAGACACAGACAGATAAAGAATAGAGAAGAGGAATAGAATAAAGACAGTAACCAAGAGAGAGAAAGATGGAGGGATAGATTAGAGAGAGAGAGAGAGAGAGAGAGAGAGAAAGAGAGAGGGAGAGAGAGAGAGAGAGAGAGAGAGAGAGAAAGATGGAGGGATAGATTAGAGCGAGAGAGAGAGAGAATGGAGAGGGAGAGAGAATAGAGAGAGAGAGAGAGAGAGACAGAGAGAGAGAGAATGGAGAGAGAGAGAGAGAGAGAGAGAGAATGGAGAGAGAGAGAGAGAGAGAGAGAGAGAGAATAGAGACAGATATTGAGAATGGAGAGAATAGAGAGAGAGAGAGAGAGAGAGAGAGAGAGAGGTAGGAGGGAGAGAGAGAGAGAGAGAGAGAGAGAGAGAGAGAGAGAGGGGAGGGAGAGAGAGAGAGGGAGGAGGGAGAGAGAGGGAGAGAGAGAGAGAGGGAGAGAGGGAGATGTATGTATGTACCTCTCTTCCTCAGATGCTGATTGGTCCTCTGTCCTGTAGTCTAATCCACTGTGTATCAGTACCTACAGTAAACAGGCCCGGGTGGAGACGCGGCGTGCTCCGCTTGTTTCCTGACTCCGCTCTGCTCCATATCTATAACCCCCAGCTTCATTACATCCCCTCAGCGACTCCACCATCCGGTACACAGTAAACATGTGGACGGGAGAGCGTTCCAGCCTGGAAGGTGAAGTTCATCCGCAATCAATATCCTCCACATACAGGACACAGGGGGTGTGGCTGGACAGCGACTGGACCTGCCAGCCTGTTAGGAAGTACAGGTCCTGTTCATGCCTGGTACTGTCACCTGTCCCGAGTTATCTGATCAGAGGAGGACACTGAGACCCTGCTGACCTTCTGACCCAGGACTACACCCACACAGACCGTTACCACGACTGCCCTTAACACCACGTCACCGTCACCAAAGACTGCAGTGGTGTCGTACCAGACTGTCATGGAGGGACTCAGAATGGCAGCGGGTCATCTTCAGAGACGAGTCCCGCTTTAGTCTTGGTGGAGACGCCCAACGAACCCGTGTGTGGAGGCACCGTGGTCAGCACCGAGATGAACGGTCTGTAGTCACACGTCCAGAAGACCTGGTGTCCCTCCACCTCCACCCCTACCGCACCATCTGCAGGAACTGTGTGAGGATGTTCAAGCTGCATGGGATGGATTATCACAGGACTCCATCAGGAACCTCTACAGCTCCATACCGAGACGTCTGGCGTGTTGGGTTAGCGAACACGGCGGTCCGACGCCATACTGAGAGACAGACTTCTGTATGTGACTTCTGTGAACACAGTGGGAGTGATTGGGAACGACAGCAGCTCAGCCACGAAGTGTTATGTACAATGACAGAGCGGGGTCAGCGGATGCTGAGGGTCATAGGTCACAGAGGTCACCAACTTCCTACAGAGTCCATCACTACAGACCTACAAACTTCATGTGTCCTTCAGATCAGCTCAGGAACAGTGTGTAGAGCTTCATGGAATGGGTTTCCATGGCGAGCAGCTGCATCCCAGCCTTACATCACCAAGCGCAGTGCAGAGTGTGGAACGCAGTGGTGTAAAGCTCCGCCCCTGGACTCTAGAGCAGTGGAGGCGTGTTCTCTGGAGTGACCAATCACGCTTCTCCATCTGGTACTCTGATGGACGAGTCTGGGTTTGGCGGTACCAGGAGAACGGTACTGGTCTGACTGCACTGTGCCGAGTGTAGAGTTTGGTGGAGGGGGGATTATGGTGTGGGGGTGGTGTTCAGGAGTTGGGCTCCACCCCTTAGTTCCAGTGAGAGGAGCTCTTAATGCCTCAGCAGACCAAGAGACTCTGGACCGTTCCATACTCCGAACTTTGTGGGGACAGTTTGGGGACGGCCCCTTCCTGTTCCAACATGACCGCACACCAGTGCACAGAGCAAGCTCCATAGAGACATGGATGAGCAAGTCGGTGTGGAGGAACTGGACTGGCCTGCACAGAGTCCTGACCTCCACCCGATAGAATACCTTTGGGATGGATTAGGGTGGAGACTGAGAGCCAGGCCTTCTCGTCCAACATCAGTGTCTGACTTCACAGATGTGCTCCTGGAGGAATTCCCATAACCACATTCCTAACCCTTGTGGAAAGAATTCCCAGAAGAGTTGGAGCTGTTGTAGCTGTAAAGGGTGGAGCATCATATTACACTCTTTGGGATGTAGCTCCAGTTCATATGTGTGTGAAGACAGACTTGTGGCCGTGTGGTGTATATAGGGGAACCTCTATAAGCAGGTGAGGCTGCTTCTGCATGCAGGGCGAGTGTACGGTCTCGGTCTCGGTGCAGTCCAGCAGAATCAAAATTTTTATTTCTAACTCTTTCCCTCCCTCGCTCCCTCCCTCGCTCGCTCGCTCCTTCCCTCCAGTGTGAGGCTACCTGCCATTTCTGGACAAATGTGGACAGAACAATGCAATCAATCACGCAGACACCTTGTGCAACAAGCTCGGGGACTTTGGTTCGTTTCTCCAAACCGGACGGCCCAGCGGTTCAGCCGGAGACACACCTGGACCGAGCGGCCAAGGACGGCCGTAATAAGAGTTTCTGGAGTTTATACCTGGGAGGGCAGCATGATGTTCACATTACCCATAATACAGTGTTCAGTAATGTCTCTACCTCAAAGAGCTTTAACATTCCCAAACTCCCTGTATTGGTAATCCGAAGTCTAATCCACCGGATTCATTTAGGAGTGCTAATTTATTAACACTGGTTCAACACTCGTCCACCCTGGGTATTAGTTAGCCATCCTGATGTTCTTGGACATCTCCTACGCTCTTCAGAGTGCAGGCTCCACGTCCGAGCTGGTTTCTGCTGGTTCTGGTTTCGTTCAAGGTGAAATCATTTCCTAGAACTTTGGAAACTTCTGGGAATTCACCCCGGAATACTCAGGCTAGAGCACAAACATCTGATTTCCCCAAATACAGTCAGCCAAGACATGTTCTAGATCTAGACTATCCGAAAATCTTACGGTCCAAAACCTCAAATACTAAAAAATCCTACTAGAAATATTTTTTAAAAATCCATTCCGTGTTATTTCAAATATTTTATTATACATAATCTCAATTATTTTAATATTCTGTTTAATATATTCTTAAATATTGTATTGGACATTGTTTCAAATTTTTAAATATCAGACGCCCAGAAATCCCATAATATACTGTATTTAGCAAACATAACTGTAGCTATAATCTCAAATCTGTGATGATTCTAATATAGGATATTATAAGTTTGGGATCTTTCTATTGGACATTTTCTCAAATATTCTACTGGATATTATTTAAACATTCTACTAGATATTATATAAATATAGTGTATAGTCTCAGATGTTGTTTTAAATATTATTTAAAACATTTTTTATATCTGACCCCAAAAAATCAAAAATATTACACAAACATTATTTGAGCTACAGTCTAAAATCTAATGGATTCTTATGGCTATCAGTTTTTTAACTTTCTATTGTACATTTGATCAAATATTTCATTAATATTATTTCAAATATAAAATGTTTTGTTATAATCATAATTATTCTAATGGATATTATTTAAAAAAGTATTTTAACATTGTACTGGATAATATTTATATATTTCAAATAAAATATTAGACATTATCTTAGGTTCAAAGATTTAATTGGATTATTATCTTTAATAGTCTCAAAATGTGGATTTGAACATTCTTAGATAAATTTGTAGATTCTATCTGAAACTTTCTCAAAGGTTCTATTAAATATTATATTGTCATTCAAACATTTTACTTCTTAAATCTTCTTTTGGATATGAAAAATATTTAATATTCAGTTATAAATATTACACAAAGACAAACCCACCCTAATAAACCCACCCAGACCGTTCCACCTTAACAAACCTGCCCCCACAAACCCACCCAGACAAACCCAAGCAAACAAGCCCACCCATACAAACGCAACCTAACAAACCCATGCTAATTGGGGAATGGGTGGGGCTAATCTGCTGTAGGCTTAATCGGCGGAGCTAATCTGCTGTAGGCTGAATGGGTGAAGCTAATCTGGTGTAGACTGAAAGGGTGGGGCTAATCTGCTGTAGGCTGAATGGGTGGAGCTAATCTGCTGTAGGCTGAATGGGTGAAGCTAATCTGCTGTAGGCTGAATGGGTGAAGCTAATCTGCTGTAGGCTGAATGGGTGGGGCTAATCTGTTGTAGGATGAATGGGTGGAGCTAATCTGCTGTAGGATGAATGGGTGGGGCTCAACTGCTGTTGGTTGAATGGGTGGGGCTAATCTGCGATAGGCTGAATGGGTGGGGCTCAACTGCTGTCGGTTGAATGGGTGAAGCTTATCTGCTGTAGGATGAATGGGTGTGGCTAATCTGTTGTAGGCTGAATGGGTGGAGCTAATCTGCTATTGTCTGAATGGGTGGAGCTAAAGTACTGTAGGGCTGCCACAGGCTAAGTGTTCCTGAGCAGAGTGTGCGGTGGTCCGGGTGGTGAGGGTGACTGTAGGAATGTTGCCAGTGCCTGCCTGTCTGATCGTTAGACTCTGGAAGCTGGATAATTCAGTTGGGCATGTTGGGCCAGCTGCTGTCTCTCTCCTGGCGCCGGACTTGCGGGTGGAGGATGATTTGTAGCTGGGTGGGAGCGAAGGCTCTATCCGAGCTTTTCCACGCCGCGGCTTCGTCTCCAGGCCAAGGTCGCGGCTAGCAGCAGCTCTTGACACTTGACACTTGACGGACACTTCCTTCTGTAAATGTAAATATCACAGCCTGCGTCCAAACGCCTCCACTTGCATGGTCATCTCCGACTCTGGCTAGGCGGCTCTAGATTCTGCTTGAGAACATAGAACCTTAAGGATATAGGACCCTGGTAATGTGGGACCCTGAGAACATAGAACCTTAAGAATATAGGACCCTGGTAATGTAGGATCTTGAGAACATAGAACCTTAAGAATATAGGACCCTGGTAATGTAGGATCTTGGGAACATAGAACATTAAGAATATAGGACCCTGGTAATGTAGGATCTTGGGAACATAGAACATTAAGAATATGGTAATGGACCCTGGAAACCTTAAGGATCATGTAGGATCCTGGAAACATAGAGCCTAAGGCATATAGGATCCTGGGAATGTGGGACCCTGAGAACATAGAACCTTAAGAATATAGGACCCTGGTAATGTAGGACCCTGAGAACATAGAACCTTAAGGATATAGGACCCTGGTAATGTAGAACCCTGAGAACATAGAACCTTAAGGATATAGGACCCTGGTAATGTAGGACCCTGAGAACATAGAACCTTAAGAATATAGGACCCTGGTAATGTAGGATCTTGAGAACATAGAACCTTAAGAATATAGGACCCTGGTAATGTAGGATCTTGGGAACATAGAACATTAAGAATATAGGACCCTGGTAATGTAGGATCTTGGGAACATAGAACATTAAGAATATAGGACCCTGGTCATGTAGGATCCTGGAAACATAGGGCCTAAAGCATATAGGATCCTGGGAATGTGGGACCCTGAGAACATAGAACCTTAAGAATATAGGACCCTAGGAATGTAGAACCCTGAGAACATAGAACCTTAAGAATATAGGACCCTGGTAATGTAGAACCCTGAGAACATAGAAGCTTAAGATATAGGACCCTGGTAATGTAGAACCCTGGGAACATAGAACCTTAAGGATATAGGACCCTGGTAATATGGAACCCTGGGAACATAGAACCTTAAGGATATAGGACCCTGGTAATATAGAACCCTGGGAACATAGAACCTTAAGGATATAGGACACTGGTAATATAGAACCCTGGGAACATAGAACCCTAATGATATAGGACCCTGGTAATGTAGAACCCTGGGAACGTAGGACTTTGGCATCACTGCTATGTTTCCCTCCGTCTCCACTAACAGACGTGAACGTGGTTTGCACTGTAAGTTTAGAACCTGCTACCTCAGAACCGTTACTCCACCTCCTTCCCCGAGCGGCCTCTCAGCACCACTAAGGCTACCATCGCCTGGCCTTCTCACTGCTGCCCGTAACCGCAAACGGGCTGAGTGACAAGGGCGGTCTGCGTCCTTGCCTAGGTGGGCCACCGCCTGTTCTCGTCACACAATAAAGAGATGTCTAAAAGTCAAATGCACTTTTTCGCTGCATTTTACCTCCATCTATTATTCATCCGCCCGCGCTGAATTATTAATCTGCTCATAACGAGGCCCAATTATACTCTGAAAACAGAGTCTGAGTCCAAACAGGCCTCATAAGGGCGCCCTACATATTGTTTTATTCTTCTGGAGCGCCGCCATTCTCTTTATTCATAATGCATTCCTTCTGATGGTGTTTGAACGTGGCGGCGAGGCGGAGTGAGAATGAGAGACGGATAATCGGATGGAGGGAGAGGGAATTCACTCCTTTGACTTGGGCTAATTAGCTCGGAGTGGGGAAGCTAAACACCGTGTTTATTAATTGGTTCTCTGGAAGGATTGTAGGTAGGCCTAGTGAAATACAGTTGGTGTCCACATAACCAGCATCTCCACCCCTGTAGCTCCACCTTGCTGAAGCGCCCAATCTTGGGGTACAGTGTTCGCGATGGGCCAAAGGTCAGATCAAGATTGTAGGTCTTGAACGAAGTTTATGATGCTGAAGGAAATCAACAAATGGATATATGGAATATTGTAGCGTCCCATTACAGACACGGTCGGCCATGTGGAACGGCGATGGACATGCGGAAGGTGATGGCCATGCCGTCCTGTGCTGAGTGGTGGTCCTACCTCCTGTAGATACAATACAACATGCATCGTCTTCCTCCTATTCTTCTGCACCCATGCTGCACTGGTGTCAGAAGTGAGATTGGCCTTGGCTGAAGACTGCGAGTACCGAAAGACGAGCAGCGAAGACTTCGGAAGAAGCAGTGCGGTGAGGCATGGAGGGAACGAGGCAGCTAGCTGGCAGCCTAGTGCCGTTGACTGCCTCCCTTCCCACATTGAGCAGGTGCCAGCAGGGTGGCTGCATTCCTGTGGCCCACTTTTGGGATGTCCTCCATTACAGACTGTAGTGTATTCCGGGTGTGTGCCAATCCTCATCTAGCCTTGACTCATTGCCTTGGGGTTTCCAATTAGCAAGGCCCACGGGCCAAGAAGGTTTACTAGTTAGTGGCCTAATGGCTCAAACAAAGGTTGAGTTGAAGGTGTAGGAGTCAGGGTGACCAGCTGGCTAATCTAAAATAGTTAGCGGTTAGCTAGCTAGGAAAAGCCTAGCCTTTACTGGTTAGCTGATCTTAGCAGCAAGATTGTTTTAGCTGAATTCCAACGTACACTTTTTACTTGGTCAGTATTTGGCCTTTAAGATGAGCGTCCTGTTGGATGACCCAGCTGGGACCAAGTTCTCCACAAGCCCATTCGTTTTCTGATGGGCACTGGTTTCTTTTCCAGCCTACAACATCCTGCTGCCACCACCATGCTTCACAGCTGAGATGGTGTTCTTTGGATTACAAGCCTCACCCTTGTTCCTCCACACACCGATCACGTCCAAACATCCATTCAGAGGAGTCAGAGGATGCCCCTCCAGAAGACCCGGACTCTGTCCTGATGATCACCTGCGAACCTCAGCCTGGCTCTTTTAGGCTGGGCTTCTTCAGAGGAGGTCTGGATCTTCTGTTTGCTAATGGGCTTCAGTTGAACCATTTGGACCAGAGTTCTTCAGGCCCTTCTGGTTCCTTCCTGAACTATTCGGTCAACTGTTTGCACGGTTGCTTGTGGAACCTTCTGCAGAAGTGGAACCACACTTGAATTGGTGGACTCTGATGGAAAGGCCTAGTCGCTTGGCCTTTCTAAGGGAAGACCATTAGAATCAACCACATGTGCACTTATTTGGCTCCCTAATTATGACAGTTGGCCAATTACAGTCTTTAATTAGTAAAGTAGGTCATATGACCACTTATACGGTTAGCACCATGCTAACTGGTGGAGTATAAGTTTCCATTACTTGTTAGGTGCATTGGCCTCCATTAGCTCCAGTGCTATAACAACAAAAGCACACCTCAGACAGCAAATACGTCTTGGTAGATTGATTACGCGTCGGGAATGCAAATTTGATTTGTTTCCAGCTTGTCACTTTAAATATTGGATGTTTATTCACCACGATAGACCGGCTTCGTTTTTATTATTCCGCGCATTTTTCCTGAAGCATCCGAAGCCGACGGGGACGCCAGAGGCATGGGTCGCCGTGGTTTCGTATTTCCCTCTTCCTGTCTGCAGTAATGCCGGAGTTATTATGCAAATGGAGCAAAAGTTATTCTGCAGAAGAATGGAGCATTTGTGGAAATTCATTTGGGCCGGCTGATTAAGGAATTAGAGGTGCTATTTTGGAGAGAGTGGGGGGCGGCGAGGAGGGGGGAGGTGACGGCCTGTTAACTGTGAACAATACAGCGTTTAGGAGGCCAATTTCACACACCAGCACAGCCGAGGCCTCCAGACCCCCACGCGAGCAGAGAGAGGGCGAGGAGAAGAAGAAGAAGGAAAATAGAGAGAGAGAGAGAGAGAGAGAGAGGGAGAGAGAAAGAGAAGGAGAGAGAAGCAGAGAGACCAAATAAGAGCTTTCCACAAAAATCTACTTGGTACCATCCGTGTAGTCATTACTGTAATGGCTGGCTCTCTCAGTGATGTGAAAGTCCAGTGAAAAGCACACTCAGATCTGATCCACTTATATTATAATTTAATAACTCAATTACTAATTAATATATAGTAAAAAAATATATATATATATATACTTGTTATAGTTATTAAAAATATATACAGTGTTCAAAAAAGTGTGCACCCCAGTCAGACTACACATTTTCTTGATTGTTCAGTCATTCATTTCGCCAACTAGCCAGCCTTGGCACAGGCACTGGCACATAAACACTGGTCAGCCTGCATGAGTCAGTGATAGAGGACTGTCAGTCTAAGAGTTGGTGATAGAGGACTCTCAGTCTATGTGAGTTAGTGATAGAAGACTGTCAATCTGTACAAGTCAGTCATAGAGGACTCTCAGTCTATATGAGTCAGTGATAGAGGACTGTCTGTCTGTATGAGTCAGTCATAGAGGACTGTCTGTCTGTATGAGTCAGTGATAGAGGACTGTCTGTCTGTATGAGTCAGTGATAGAGGACTCTCAGTCTATGAGTTTGTGATAGAGGACTGTCAGTCTGTATGAGTCAGTGATAGAGGACTGTCAGTCTGTATGAGTCAGTGATAGAGGACTGTCAGTCTATGAGTTGGTGATAGAGGGCTGTCAGTCTGTATGAGTCAGTGATAGAGGGCTGTCAGTCTGTATGAGTCAGTGATAGAGGACTGTCAGTCTGTACAAGTTGGTGATAGAGGGCTGTCAGTCTGTATGAGTCAGTGATAGAGGGCTGTCAGTCTGTATGAGTTGATGATAGAGGGCTGTCAGTCTGTACGAGTCAGTGATAGAGGGCTGTCAGTCTGTACGAGTTGGTGATAGACAGCTGTCAGTCTGTATGAGTCAGTGATAGAGGACTGTCAGTCTGTACGAGTTGGTGATAGAGGACTGTCAGTCTGTATGAGTCAGTGATAGAGGACTGTCAGTCTGTACGAGTTGGTGATAGAGGGCTGTCAGTCTGTATGAGTCAGTGATAGAGGACTGTCAGTCTGTATGAGTTGATGATAGAGGGCTGTCAGTCTGTACGAGTTGATGATAGAGGGCTGTCAGTCTGTTTGAGTCAGTGATAGAGGGCTGTCAATCTGTATGAGTCAGTGATAGAGGGCTGTCAGTCTGTACGAGTTGATGATAGAGGGCTGTCAGTCTGTACGAGTTGATGATAGAGGGCTGTCAGTCTGTATGAGTCAGTGATAGAGGGCTGTCAATCTGTATGAGTCAGTGATAGAGGGCTGGCAGTCTGTATGAGTCAGTGATAGAGGACTGTCAGTCTAAGAGTTGGTGATAGAGGACTCTCAGTCTGTATGAGTCAGTGATAGAGGACTCTCAGTCTATGTGAGTCAGTGATAGAAGACTGTCAATCTGTACAAGTCAGTGATAGAGGACTCTCAGTCTATATGAGTCAGTGATAGAGGACTGTCAGTCTGTACAAGTCAGTGATAGAGGACTGTCTGTCTGTATGAGTCAGTGATAGAGGACTGTCAGTCTGTATGAGTCAGTGATAGAGGACTCTCAGTCTATGAGTTTGTGATAGAGGACTGTCAGTCTGTATGAGTTGGTGATAGAGGACTGTCAGTCTGTATGAGTCAGTGATAGAGGACTGTCAGTCTGTATGAGTTGGTGATAGAGGGTTGTCAGTCTGTACGAGTTGGTGATAGAGGGCTGTCAGTCTGTAAGAGTTGGTGATGGGGGCTGTCAGTCTGTATGAGTTGGTGATAGAGGGCTGTCAGTCTGTATGAGTCAGTGATAGGGGGCTGTCAGTCTGTATGAGTCAGTGATAGAGGACTCTCAGTCTATGAGTTTGTGATAGAGGACTGTCAGTCTGTATGAGTTGGTGATAGAGGACTGTCAGTCTGTATGAGTCAGTGATAGAGGACTGTCAGTCTGTATGAGTTGGTGATAGAGGGTTGTCAGTCTGTACGAGTTGGTGATAGAGGGCTGTCAGTCTGTAAGAGTTGGTGATGGGGGCTGTCAGTCTGTATGAGTTGGTGATAGAGGGCTGTCAGTCTGTATGAGTTGGTGATAGGGGGCTGTCAGTCTGTATGAGTCAGTGATAAAGGACTGTCTGTCTGTATGAGTCAGTGATAGAGAGCTGTCATTCTGTACAAATTGGTGATAGAGGGCTGTCAGTCTGTATGAGTCAGTGATAGAGGGCTGTCAGTCTGTATGAGTCAGTGATAGAGGACTGTCAGTCTGTATGAGTTGGTGATAGAGGGCTGTCAGTCTGTATGAGTTGGTGATAGGGGGCTGTCAGTCTGTATGAGTCAGTGATAAAAGACTGTCTGTCTGTATGAGTCAGTGATAGAGAGCTGTCATTCTGTACAAATTGGTGATAGAGGGCTGTCAGTCTGTATGAGTCAGTGATAGGGGACTGTCAGTCTGTATGAGTTGGTGATAGAGGGCTGTCAGTCTGTATGAGTCAGTGATAGAGGACTGTCAGTCTGTACGAGTTGGTGATAGACAGCTGTCAGTCTGTATGAGTTATTGATAGAGGGCTGTCAGTCTGTATGAGTCAGTGATAGAGGACTGTCAGTCTGTATGAGTTGGTGATAGACGGCTGTCAGTCTGTATGAGTCAGTGATAGAGGACTGTCAGTCTGTATGAGTCAGTGATAGAGGGCTGTCAGTCTGTATGAGTTGATGATAGAGGGCTGTCAGTCTGTATGAGTCAGTGATAGAGGACTGTCAGTCTGTATGAGTTGGTGATAGACGGCTGTCAGTCTGTATGAGTCAGTGATAGAGGACTGTCAGTCTGTACGAGTTGGTGATAGACGGCTGTCAGTCTGTATGAGTTGATGATAGAGGGCTGTCAGTCTGTACGAGTTGGATTATTTCTAAACTTGCTTGTGATTTTGGACTAGAAAGGGCACTAACAGTGTCACCACCATGTCAGTTCATTTCTACAGAAATATTATTTTTTTAATGACTAAAATTCCTTCTGTTTAAGCGCCTGCTGTGATGTCACACCCGTGGCCAGAAAATCTGTGGAAACTGGACAAGCGCTCTGGACAGCTTTATCGAACAATATCTCCTCCAGAAAACAGTCATAACTCTCTCAGCAGGAGCTTCATGAGTGAAAGGCAGAGCGGAGATGAAAAGCAGTCAGAAGGAGGTCAAAAGGACCAGCAGAGCCATTAAAGAACAAAACGACTCAGCAAGGAAAACACGAGGAGGCACGCCGGTCCTTTAACTCCAAACAGTCTTCAGCTCTTACTCTCTACACCACTGTTTAAATATACACACATACCAGCATCACCACTCCTGTATTTACATAGACAGACGTTATCAGACGTTTCTAATAAAGTGGCCAGTGAGTGGAAGCCCAAGGTGAGTGTTTCTAATAAAGTGGCCAGTTAGTGGAAGCCCAAGGTGGGTGTTTCTAATAAAGTGGCCAGTTAGTGGAAGCCCAAGGTGGGTGTTTCTGATAAAGTGGCCAGTTAGTGGAAGCCCAAGGTGGGTGTTTCTGATAAAGTGGCCAGTTAGTGGAAGCACAAGGTGGGTGTTTCTAATAAAGTGGCCAGTTAGTGGAAGCCCAAGGCGAGTGTTTCTAATAAAGTGGCCAGCTAGTGGAAGCCCAAGGTGGGTGTTTCTGATAAAGTGGCCAGTGAGCGAATGTAGTGAGTTTGACTGTGTGTGGAAGTCTGTTGATTTCAGCCGTGCTGTGCTGGGAACTCACAGGCGGAACGCTGAACTTCAAACGGTTGACGGATGTTGTACTTCCTCTGAAAGTGAAGTGCTGCTGGCAGCCTGAGTGTGCTGTCTAGTTCTGAGTCTGTTTTCATCACGAAGAAAAACACAGCCGACTTCTTCATCACACGCCTTCACTACTTCAGCGCTGCGCACTCTCAGGTCCCTTACCGGTCTGATAGATACATGACACGTACAGTCAGAATATGAAATATATTAGTTATATATTATTACATCAGTTATAATCAGTTATTATCAATAACAACAAAGGAAGCATATGGGCATGTATTCTTGAATCACACTGCAACCATAAACCATGGTCCCTCTTCAGGACAGTACAGTCTCTTCAGGACAGTATGGTCTCACTAAAAGACAATACAATCTCTCTGAAGGACAGCATGGTCTAACTACTGGAAAGAACAAGCTCTGCACAGGACAGTACAGACTCTCTACAGGACACTATGGTCCTACTAGACAGTACAGTCTGTTTACACGACAGTACAGCCTCTCTTCAGGACAGTACAATCTCTCTGCAGACAGTACAGTCTTTCTGCAGGACAATATTGTCTCACTATAGGACAGTACAGTCTTGCTAAGCGACAGAACAAACTCTATACAGGACAGTACAATCTTGTACGGGACAGTATGATCTAACTACTGGAGAGTGCAGTCATTTTACAGGACAGTACTATCTCTCTACCGACAGTACAGTCTCATTACAGGACAGTACAGCTTCTGTAAAGAACACCATGGTCTCACTAAGGGACAGTACAATCTCTCTACAGGACACTACGGTCTCGCTAAGGGACAGTACAATCTCTCTACAGGACCCTACGATCCCGCTAAAGGACAGTACAATCTCTGTGCAGGACACTACGATCTCGCTAAGTGACAGTACAATCTCTGTGCAGGACACTAAGATCTCGCTAAGGGACAGTACAATCTCTCTACAGGACACTACGATCTCGCTAAGTGACAGTACAATCTCTGTGCAGGACACTACGATCTCGCTAAGGGACAGTACAATCTCTCTACAGGACACTACGATCTCGCTAAGGGACAGTACAATCTCTGTGCAGGACACTACGATCTCGCTAAGGGACAGTACAATCTCTGTGCAGGACACTACGATCTCGCTAAGGGACAGTACAATCTCTCTACAGGACACTACGATCTCGCTAAGGGACAGTACAATCTATGTGCAGTGCTAAAGCCTAAAGGGAACTTTAGACAACCAGCATATCTAGGCTGGCCGACTGTGTGTTGGGTAAGGGGTGGTGGAGCTGTGTAAATGAGATGGTCCTCCAGCCAGCGCCCCCTAGTGATGACCTTCAAAACAGCAGGTGTGAACTTCCAGTAGACCCCATCTGCGAACCTTCCCATGAGGGAGCTGGTGTGATGAGGATTAGCCGTTTGCTCTGGTGCCATTAGGCAGTGTGATTTGTTATGAGTGTGTTATTGAACGCGTCGGGTGCTGGGACCCCGGGGGTGGGGGGTGTGCCGGGCATTAGCCGGGTCAGCGGAGCAGAGAAATGATGTGTGATAAGTGAAATTGAAACAGCTCGACTAGTCTGCGCACCACGGGTTCTAACATCCTCACTCAGTCTCTCTCGCTCGCTCCCTCCCTCTCTCCATCTCCCTTTCTCTAACACTCTTTCATCCTCCTCCTTCTGCCATGCTTTGTCTCTGTGTCCCCCGTTTGTTCCCCTCTCTCTCGTTTGTTGTAAAGATGGCTGAGATACCTTTATATACACACATACCCCATACAGTGGATTTCTATTTCCTCATCCAGAATAACTTTAACATGAGGTTACATAAGGATACACAAACAGGGCGGAGCTAAACCAACATACAGTGTAGTGAAGGTGATGCACACAAAGCCTGGCAGTTTGAATCTCTATACGCAAATCTATATGCTATACGCACAAAGCCGAGGGTGGTCTCTCTAACGAACAGTATAGGCTCGCTACAGGACAGTACAATCTCTCTACGAGACAGTACTGTCTCCCTAAGCGACAGTATGATCTTTGTACAAGATAGTACAGTCTCTCTACAAGACAGTATGGTCTCACTAAGGGACAGTACAGTCTCTCTACAGGACAGTATGGTCTCGCTAAGGGACAGTACAGTCTCTCTACAGGACAGTATGGTCTCGCTAAGGGACAGTACAATCTCTCTACAGGACAGTATGGTCTCGCTAAGGGACAATACAATCTCTCTACAGGACAGTATGGTCTCGCTAAGGGACAATACAATCTCTCTACAGGACAGTATGGTCTCGCTAAGGGACAGTACAATCTCTCTACAGGACAGTATGGTCTCGCTAAGGGACAGTACAATCTCTCTACAAGACAGTATGGTCTCGCTAAGGGACAGTACAATCTCTCTACAGGACAATACAGCCTCGCTAAGGGACAGTACAATCTCTCCACAGGATGGTACAGTCTCTCCAGTCTCTCTCTACAAGACAGTACAGTCTCCCTAAGGGACAGTACAATCTCTCTACAGGACAGTATGGTCTCGCTAAGGGACACTACAATCTCTCTACAGGACAATACGGCCTCGCTAAAGGACAGTACAATCTCAGTACATGATGGTACAGCCTCTCTACAAGACAGTACTGTCTTCCTAAGAGACAGTATGATCTTTGTACAGAACGGCATGGTCTCGCTAAGGGACAGCACAATCTCTGTACAGGATGGAACAGTCTTTCCACAGGACAGTATGGTCTCGCTAAGGGACAGTACAATCTCTGTACAGGATGGTACAGTCTCTCTACAGGACAATACGGTCTTGCTAAGGGACAGTACAATCTCTCTACAGGACAGTATGGTCTCGTTAAGGGACAGTACAATCTCTCTACAGGACAGTATGGTCTCGCTAAGGGACAGTACAATCTTTCCACAGGACAGTATGGTCTCGCTAAGGGACAGTACAATCTCTGTACAGAATGAAACAGTCTCTCTACAGGACAATACGGTCTCGCTAAGGGACAGTACAATCTCTCTACAGGACAGTATGGTCTCGTTAAGGGACAGTACAATCTCTCTACAGGACAGTATGGT
>JAMWET010000346.1:75000-135000 GCA_024036415.1 Prochilodus magdalenae | reverse complement strand
AGCGAGCAGTGGTGTCCTCCATGAGTCCTCCTGTTAGTGCAGCACCATCAGCAGACGGCTGCACCACGCAGGACTACATGCACACAGACCGTTACCACGACTGTCCTTAACACCACGTCACCGTCACCAAAGACTGCAGTGGTGTCGTACCAGACTGTCATGGAGTGACTCAGAATGGCAGCGGGTCATCTTCAGTGACGAGTCCCGCTTTAGTCTTGGTGGAGACGCCCAACGAACCCGTGTGTGGAGGCACCGTGGTCAGCACCAAGATCAACGGTTTGTCGTCACACATCCAGAAGACCTGGTGTCCCTCCACCTCCACCCCTACCGCACCATCTGCAGGAACTGTGTGAGGATGTTCATGGGATGGATTATCACAGGACTCCATCAGGAACCTCTACAGCTCCATACCGAGACGTCTGGCGTGTTGGGTTAGCGAACACGGCGGCCCGACGCCATACTGAGAGACAGACTTCTGTATGTGTAGCTCAATAAATATTGATCATATCAGTCTAAATTTATCACCAGTTATTGATCCTGGTCACCTTTATCTTCCTTCCCAACACACCTGCACTCCCACACCTCCTTCTGGGTGCGGCTGTCCCTTGAATGACGAGTGTTGTTGTCGTATATTAGCGGGGCATATCAGTACGCAATTCCCAATAACCGTCTTATCGGCTTAGTCATCATACGCCGACAGCACATGACTCAGTTATGGCTTTTGGGTTTGGTATGCCGTCAGAGTGACCCCCAGTGACCCCCTCCAATCTGGCCACCCCTATGGGGCGCCACTGAGGATGACTTGAGATGGACCCGGATGTGTGTTTGCTGTACTGACTGATCTCAAACGCTTTAAGCGGAAGCCTCCAGATTACAGAGCGCCAAACGGGCCATCGGAAAGCAGCCTGCATTCCGGGCGCTCCGATAGCGGGAAAACTGGGCCTGTGCCAGCACAACTTAGAAACCGATTTGTCATTTCACTCAGAATCATTTTCTCTTTAATCACAACGCTCACAGCTTTAACATTCAGCGCACAAACAGCATCCCGGCCGCTCGCCGTACTCCGTTTAATGGGAGGAGGCTTAAGTATGGAATAATACAGTAATAATTATTCATGGGAACGTCGGTTCAGATTACCGCGCTGGGACGCGACTGCTGATCTGTGATTACCGTCGTTTCCTCATTACGCTGGCCTCGCTCCGTTCGCTGGTAATGGAGGCTCGCTGCCACTCACCCTTAGTCATCCCGCTATTATACCGCCCCGCTTCCGAGTTACAGGCCCGGAGACACGGCTGGAGACACGGTGCGGCTGAAGAGGGCTGGACATTCCAAGACCTGGTGTGCGGTTAGTAGGCAGGGCTATGTGCAGTAAGTGTGAGTAGCCACTTTATCAGAAACACCTACATTGGAGACCCACTAACTGGCCACTTTATTAGAAACACCCACCTTGTGCCTCCACACACTGGCCACTTTATTAGAAACACTAGCCTTGTGCCTCCACACCCTGGCCACTTTATTGGAAACACCCACCTTGTGCTTCCACTAGCTGGCCACATTATTAGAAACACCCACCTTGTACTTCCACTAACTGGCCACTTTATTAGAAACACTAGCCTTGTGCTTCCACACACTGGCCACTTTATTAGAAACACCTACCTTGTACTTCCACTAACTGGCCACTTTATTAGAAACACCCACCTTGTGCCTCCACACAGTGGCCACTTTATTAGAAACACCCACCTTGTACTTTCACTCACTGGCCACTTTACTGGAAACACCCACCTTGTGCTTTCACTAACTGGCCACTTTATTAGAAACATCCACCTTGTACTTCCACTAACTGGCCACTTTATTAGAAACACCCACCTTGTACTTCCACTAACTGGCCACTTTATTAGAAACACCCACCTTGTACTTCCACTAACTGGCCACTTTATTAGAAACACCCACCTTGTACTTCCACACACTGGCCACATTATTAGAAACACCCACCTTCTGCTTCCACTAACTGGCCACTTTATTAGAAACACCCACCTTGTACTTCCACACACTGGCCACTTTATTAGAAACACCCACCTTGTACTTCCACACACTGGCCACATTATTAGAAACACCCACCTTGCGCTTCCACTAACTGGCCACTTTATCAGAAACACCCACCTTGTGCCTCCACACACTGGCCACTTTATTAGAAACACCCACCTTGTGCCTCCACTAACTGGCCACTTTATTGGAAACACCCACTTGTACCCCCACTAACTGTCTGAACCATCACAGACTGCACAGCAACAGATGAGCCACAGTCTCTCTCCACCCGTAAGGTGGAGCTACAGGGCAGGAGGTTCTGATGAATTGAACAGTGAGTTCAAGTGGACCCCAATTGGTCCCCGAGACCACACACTCTGGGTGCGCTCGTGTCCTACATCGCCCCAATGTCCCATATAGCCTAACGTACGCTCCTCTTAAACCCAGTTCAGAGAGACGGCTTGTTTACAGCATGTGGCACAGATTTCATAATGACGTGATCATTCACTCAGCGCCAGCCTGGAGCGCCATCCAGAACTGGAGCGGTCCAGCCTGAGTGATAGCCTGCCCCTCGGGGGCTACTTAAAACAGGGCCCTTCTATTGTTCCTCAGCCACATTAGCTCCAAATATAGGCAGGGCGCTGTAACTAACGCTGCGGTTTGTCCTCAGTAATAGTCCCCACCCGCGCGCCTTAACGCAGACGCAGCGGCACGATTAAAAGTTCCGCAGAGCCGCGTTAACCTCCGCTTCCACGGCACACTGCCTCCACAACCATCTTAATTTAGATCCAATTAGCGCCCTATCTGCAGCCCATTATGCCAATCTGCACAGGACCAGGAGTTATGTGCCAGCGCTTTTGGGCAGAGCTGTAAAAACGTAAAGGAACGACAGGATGTTTTCGGTCTCCGCCGGCGACCGAACACAAGGTAATTACCGCTGACGGATGTAACGGTGTATGCGTTCGGAACATTCCGATACATCAGGAGAGGATAATAAAGGTTTGGGAGCGCTCCACGTGTAGGGCGCAGCCATTTCAGCCACTCAGTGAGAGCCCTTCCGATACATTAACAAACCCGAGGTGCTTGGCAACGTCGCTGGAAGACCAGGGATACTGCTAAAGGCTGCACTTTCCACGGGACGGCGCGAGGAGCGATTCCTCTAAAGCAATTAGGCCTCAATCCTCTACCGTCTTTACCCCCAGGAACATCGACCCAAATGTAAGGAATAGTGGCGCTAGCATTTTCACCGAGTGCCGGGACTTGCTTCTCTTTCCTACCGTCGTCTTAGCATGTTGGACTATCCCATATCCACCACATCCCATAAATGTTCCATTTTGGCTCGTGTTGGGTGAACGGGCAGGCTGCACCGTTCATCGGAACTCTCCTCGATCCAGTTCTGGGCAACTTGGGCCCGATGGCACATGAAGTCCGTAAATGGTCACCTAGCAATGATACGTAGAAGCCACCGGTCAATGACATGCCCTGCTGTCCGGGTAGTTGCCTCCAGCGTTGTGGTATTTGATGGTACCGGATCCACCACGTCCTATAAATGCTTGACTGGGCTGGGTGAAGGTGCTGGGTCACACCATTCATTGGAACTCTCCAGAATGCTCCACCAGCCAAGTCTGCTGGACTGTCCCATCATTGTGGGGGGGTACATGAAGTCCACAAGGGGCTGCAGATGGTCACCATGCATTGAAATGTAGTGGGCACTGATCAATGACGTGCCATGCTGTCTAGATAGTTGCCCACAGGTCCGGGGCATTTGTTGGTACAGGATCTCGGGTGCCAATGAACCCTCTCAGACACATCCCATAAATGCTTGACTGGGCGAATGTCCAGAATGCTCCACCAGCCAATTCTGAACAACTTGGGCCCAATGGCACAGCGTGGCATTATCCTGCTGGAATGTCCCATCACTTCAGGGGTACATGAGGGGCACCGGTTAATGATGTGTTTAGGTGGACCAGTGGATCCAACCCATGCCATGAGAACCACCACCAGCCTGCACAGTTGACGACTGAGATAACATAGGAATGGGGTACCAACAGTTTAGCGACCACTGGGAGAACAGATTTACGTCTGTTACAGATTGGAAATGAGCATCCGGGCCGCTAGGGGGAGCTGGTGCATCTAAACACAGCTCCTGTACAGCAGAGGTGAAGGAGCAGGTGAGCAGCATGGTGAGGACACCAACAAACCGGAACCTGTTCCTGTGGAGTCCAAAGCTGCGGAACTTGTCTTCATGTGGTGAGTGTTCTGAAGGGATTACTGAACGGGTGGAAACTTGTGTTGGAGGTTTGCTAAAACCTTAGCATTAGCATATGTTAGCAACAATGGTCGCCATGTTTGAGGCAGCATCACCTCACACCAAACCCTCTCTCCCTCACTCTGTTACTCCTGCTGCTGTGTATTTGACTGTAATTAATACAGTGTGTTGGGGTGTGTGTGGCGGTAAACAGTCAGAGGCTGTCGGGGGATCCGGTGGCTGGGTGGTGTTGGTGTTATCTGGGTATCGCTGCCCTCAGTGTTCATCACCGGCACCGATAAGACGGCGTCAGTAGGAACTGTGATAACAGGAACCAGAGCTTCTTACTGCCATGTACCTAAAACAGTCTCTCTCTCTCTCTCTCTCTCTCTCTCTCTCTCTCTCTCTCTCTCTCTCTCTCTCTCTCTCTCTCTCTCTCTCTCTACCTCTCTCTCTCTCTCTCTCTCTCTCTCTCTACCTCTCTCTCTCTCTCTCTACCTCTCTCTCTCTCTCTCTCTCTACCTCTCTCTCTCTCTCTCTCTCTCTCTCTACCTCTCTCTCTCTCTCTCTCTCTCTCTACCTCTCTCTCTCTCTCTCTCTCTCTCTACCTCTCTCTCTCTCTCTCTCTCTCTCTACCACCCTCTCTCTCTCTCTCTCTCTACCACTCTCTCTCTCTCTCTCTCTCTCTCTCTACCACTCTCTCTCTCTCTCTCTCTCTACCACACTCTCTCTCTCTGTCTCTCTCTACCACACTCTCTCTCTCTCTCTCTCTCTCTCTCTCTCTACCACTCTCTCTCTCTCTCTCTCTCTACCACTCTCTCTCTCTCTCTCTCTCTCTCTCTCTACCACTCTCTCTCTCTCTCTCTCTCTCTACCACTCTCTCTCTCTCTCTCTCTACCACTCTCTCTCTCTCTCTCTCTCTCTCTCTCTCTACCACTCTCTCTCTCTCTCTCTCTCTCTACCACACACACTCTCTCTCTCTCTCTCTCTCTCTCTCACACACACTCTCTCTCTCTCTCTCTCTCTCTCTCTCTCTCTCTCTCTCTCTCTCTCTCTCTCTCTCTCTCCCCATGACGGTAAGGACTGAGTAGAGTTTAATTCCACATGTAGTAGTGAGCTCCTCCATGGGCAGGATGGCGGAGGAGGCAGAGGAAGAGTTGGCGGTGTGAGGGTGGTGCACTGTTAGGCCTGGTGTTTAATGTGGCGGTGCAGTCGGTGAAGGAGCATCAGCTGTAAACCGATCATGAGAGTGCCGGGGAGATGACGGGCCAAGCTTCCTATCAGGACTTTCTTTCCACCTTCCAGCCTGTAGAGCCCCGTTACAGTTCCTCCCTAAGGCCTGTCTGCGGGGTCGGGGGCAAGCAGGCACTCATCCCCACACACACACATCCCCACACACACACATCCACACACACACACACATCCCCACACACACACATCCAAACACACACACACACACATCCCCACACACACACATCCCCACACACACACATCCAAACACACACACACAAACATCCACACACACACATCTACATACTACCGTCACCACTTGGAGATGAGAGAGCATCACTCATCCGCACACTCTCTCTCTCTCTCTCTCTCTCTACACAGATGCTTCTTTATTTGTTCTCTTGTTTATTTGGTGGTCCCTCTCTCCCCGTCTCTCTCCCTCAGAGGAGGTTAATGGAGCTGCACTTCCTCATCTGCAGAAAGAAGGTCTGATACAATCAACCACACTGCTACTCAGTACAGACCGACAGACAGGTGGATAAATGGACGGATGGACAGACAGGGAAACAGATGAATGAATAAATGAATGGATGGGTGGACAGACAGATGGACAAAATACTGGACAAATAGGGAGAATGGGATGGATGGAGGGATATAGACACAGAGAGACAGACAGGTAGAGAGGGATGGAGGGATATAGACACAGAGAGACAGACAGGTAGAGAGGGATGGATGGATGGATGGATAGACACAGAGAGACAGACAGGTAGAGAGGGATGGATAGATGGATGGATGGATATAGACACAGAGAGACAGACAGGTAGAGAGGGATGGATGGATATAGACACAGAGAGACAGACAGGTAGAGAGGGATGGATATAGACACAGAGAGAGAGAAAGGTAGAGAGGGATGGATATAGACACAGAGAGAGAGAAAGGTAGAGAGGGATGGATGGATATAGACACAGAGAGACAGGTTTAGAGGGTGGATGGATGAGAGGGGATGGATAGATGGATGGATGGATATAGACACAGAGAGGCAGACAGGTAGAGAGGGGATGGATGAGATGGATGGATGGATGGATATAGACACAGAGAGACAGACAGGAGTAAGGGATGGATAGGACTCATGGATGGATATAGACACAGAGAGAAGGGACAGACGGGTAGAGAGGAACAGACAGGTAGAGAGGGATGGATGGATATAGACACAGAGAGACAGACAGGTAGAGAGGGATGGATGGATATAGACACAGAGAGACAGACAGGTAGAGAGGGATGGATAGATGGATGGATGGATATAGACACAGAGAGACAGACAGGTAGAGAGGGATGGATGGATGGATGGATACACAGAGAGACAGACAGGTAGAGAGGGATGGATGGATGGATAGACAGATAACGGACGCTGGGACCTTCATGTAACCTAAATCAGCTACACCATATACTGAACTTTTCACAGACGCCCATCCCATCTCTCCGTCTCTCCGTCTGCCCGCTGCTACACTCTGAAAGCCAGCATGCCTCGCTCCTGTGGCACCAGAGATGGTCGTAGTGACCCAGTTTCCTGGGCTTGCCCCATCCACCTGTAGATCCCACCAAAACATATACATCACACCTGACACTACAGAAGTGGAGCAGGTATTTCCGGAACTTTCCAGGTGTCTCTTCACCCCTGCTTGGTCTGCGTGGCCCCTCCAGCTGGGAGAGCAGCCCGGAGGATCTCCTGCAGGCGGGAGGTGTTTGCTCACAGCTGTGAGGGATGTGAGGGCTAACGCTAATGCTAACACTGCCGATCCGGGGTCCAAAGCCGGACAGGCTGAGGAATGAAGACGGATTCTCTTCCACGTGGCACGCCAGACTGGCTTTGCTGTAAAGCTGGGTTTAACTCCTGGGTTTAACTCCTCCGAGGGGGAGGAGCGGAGCTGAGAGGAGAACGTGAAGGCCGTAGCGGAGCTAGCTTTGTGGGGACTCTGAGGAAAGCTGTCGTTAGCGGGAAATCGAAGTGTTCCCGAAACTCTTAATTTGACTCGTTGCAAAGGCAGGCCTCCTTCCATTAAGCTATTGACTATGTCTGTCACCGGGGGAAGCAATCAACTGTTCCAAGTCCTGAACAAAACCTGTCTGGGAAGTTTAAATGTAGGACAGCGATGCCGAGCCGTGGTGCTATTAAATGTACCGCACCCACCCGGCGGAGGTTGGAGGTTTACTGCCGGATTCAACTCGAAGACTCGTTTCACAGGAGGGACTGACGATTTGGAGAGGACCCCATGGTTATATCAGTGGAAGCTGTGGTGGCAGAAAGTGGTGGGGGGGGGAACAGGTGAGCATGCCCACCTAGATCCCGGAATGGAGGGGAAAACAACCGACCTGGACTTTTCCGGGGTGCCGTCATCAAGGACGCCCTTTGAGCCAAAATGGGTTGCCTTAAAAATCTACACAACGTTGTAGAAGTCACGGTGTGACCTCGGGAGCTCCATTTTTGTACGTCCCTGTCGCTAGCTTAGCAACACGGCAGTCCGTGTTCCCCAAGAACCTCCGAGGAATCTCTGTGGTCAAGCTCTGGGAATGACCAAGCGATCCATATGGCCTGGGCTTCTCTTGCATATAGATGCTGGGTTTTCCTCAAGGTCAAAAGTTGCCTGGTCATTGGACCTTTGACCCGATGGTAAGTACAGGTCAGGAAACCTCACCTCTTTGCTGGTGGTTAGGGACATATCCCTATATTCGTACCTCTCCGGATAAGCTCCGCCCATGAAACATATCATCTCCAACATAAATCTTTAAGCAAATATCCCAGTCCACCTTAAATGCCACAGCTTTTACAAGTGCCAGAGCATAACCATTTAAGGTGGAAGAGAAAATCTGGAAAACACGCCGGTGAGATGGTATTCCAATGGAGGAAGGAGAAGAGGCCACTGGGGATTAATTCAACCTCCCCGGAAATGCATTCCATGGCCACCAGCTTTTGTCCATCCCTGCACTGGTCACTCTGAGAGCAAGAGGTGTAAAAGTCCACGAGGTCACAGAGGAGCCCAGGGTCACAGAGGAGCCCAGGGTCACACAGGAACCCAGGGTCACTTGGAAACACCCCAGAGTGGCTAACGCTAATGTCCATGAGCCCACCATCAGGGGACCAACAATGGTGGGGATGGCAAGGCATCAAGGACACAGGCACAAGCCAAAGGGCTACTGGAGAAATGTTTGGTGGACAGATGAGACCAAAATAGAACCTTCTGGTTTAAATGAGAACCGCTCTGTCTGGAGAAAGGAGAACATTCCAGCATAAGAACCTTATCCCATCTGGGCCAGGACGGCTCATCATCCTATTCCAGGAGGACATCAGGACATCCGTTACCTGGATCTCAGGAGAACGTGGGTCATGCAGGAGGACAACGACCCTGGTTCTACCAAAGAACCGTTAAAGAAGTAGAACATTAATGTTCTGGAATGACTGAGTCTAAGTCTGGACCTTAGTCCAGTAGGAATGTTGTGGAAGGACCTACGGTGGGCAGTTCATGGGAGGAAGCCCACCAATAACTTCCATACGGAGGAACGGGATAAAATTCCTAAAGGCATTTTCCTCAGGACCAGGTCTGATACTAGTACCCTGGTGGGTTTATTGGGTTCTCTGTGTCTGCTTTTAGGACTGTAGGAACTCTAAGTCCTCTCGGATGGATATCCGGTCCCTGTGGATGCAGTAAAGACATTCCGGAACGCTGTTGAGTGGCTACGGTTCCGAGGTCTTGCTCTGCCGTGTAGCGTTCCAGCATGAAGCAGATTTACGCGCATCATGGGGGAATGTGCAGGAGCCCGCATCCATGCACCATCTTCCCGGAGCAGGCCCGATCTGCCGATCCTCCACGTTCCGTTTAACTCCTTATTTACGGGAGGATTTACGGGTCTCTGATGAGAGCGGCGAAACTCAAGTGGCTGCAAAGCGTACGATGGCATCCCTCTTGGCTGGGCATTATGCTCCTGCGGTGCTGAATACGGCTGGACCGTCCTTCCCAGGCTTGGGGGCTAAATTTATATGACGCAGTGGAAGTGTTTATCCTAAAATTACAGGCATGCTTCGGGGAGAAGTGCGGCCATCAGCAGAACCTTTTCCGAACACTGCAATTACACCGCAAGCCTCAGGAGGAAGTGGATGGCGGAGAGAGCTGTCGGAGAGTTTTCTTCGAGAGAGAGAGAGAGAGGGGAAGAGAAGGAATGATGGAGGACCCTGCTTGGCTAATGACGAGCACCTGCATCCTTAAAGAACTCATGCTAAGTGGGCGGAGCTTGGGGGGAGAAGGAGGCGGAGAGAGAGTAAAGTTAGTGCCGGGTGCTGTGCAGCTCTGGTACCAGCTCTACTGTTAACAGTTGGGGAACTGAGGAGCCGGTTCCGGAGTTCTGTGAGCGGAATGTTTGGTTCTTGTTGGATGTCAGATAGTAGCTGGACAGTCTGGACTGCATGCAGGTCCGTTCGGTACCTGGACTACTCAATACGTGCGGTGTGTGGTGGACCGTCCTGCTGTAATCAGCAAGACCTTCCCTGGAAAAGACGCCGTCTTAAATGATCGTCGGCCCAGAGAAGGCGGCGGTGCTGGTTCTGGTAATATGCATGGCGGAGTTTAAGGTGTGTGTGTGGAGCAGAGGTGAACTGTGTTCAGAGACGATGGTGTTGGGAAGTGTCCCTGATCCCAAGCAGCGATTCCACTACAGAACCGGGTCTGGTTTTAACGTAGTACTGTCCGAGGTTCTGAAGATCCGAAGTTCTGGTTCTTGTCCCCAGAGGTTCCCTGGATTCTCTGGGTCTGTTAATGATAGCGTGAGGTGTAGATGGTGCTCGTCTTCAGGTTCTTCTTGAACGGCTGCTCTAATTGGTGGTACAGTCTTTTACAGCGTGGTGACCCCGCCCCCTCTTCACCTGCGATAGACTCCACCTCTCCCGGAGGCTCTTTACACCCAACCGTCTTTCTGACCTGATTACCTGGGAGGTGCTGGACATGGTGTCGGTCTGTAGTGTGGAAGTGGACAGGGTGTCTGTCTGTGATGCTGAAGTGGACGGAGCTGAAGGTGCTGTCGGGTGCTTTGACAGGCGCTGTAATGGCTCTATTGATGAGCTGTCTGGACTCTGATGTGGTCAGACAGCTGGACTACCTGAAACTTGAATCCACAAGACGCAGTAACAAAGACCGTCCTGGAGCTTAACCACCAGAGACACAGCCAGCGTCACGGTACAGAGGACACACACACACACCACACACATACCACACACACACTACACACTATATACACACACACACACACCACACACACACTACACACTATATACACACACACACGCACCACACACACACTACACACTATATACACTCACACACGCACACACACACTACACACACACACCACACACACACTACACACTATATACACACACAGACACACCACACACACACACACACTTACTCACACACACACACACACACTACAGTCTCTATACATGCACTGTAAACACACACACACTACACACTATATACACACACACTACACACTATATACACACACAGACACACACATTACACACACACACCACACACACTACACACTATATACACACACAGACACACCACACACACACACACACTTACTCACACACACACACACACACTACAGTCTCTATACATGCACTGTAAACACACACACACTACACACTATATACACACACACTACACACTATATACACACACAGACACACACATTACACACACACACCACACACACTACACACTATATACACACACAGACACACACATTACACACTCACACACACACGCACATACCACACACACACCACACACACTACACACTATATACACACACACTCACACACACACACCACACACACACTACACACTATATACACACACACACACACCACACACACACACACACTACACACTATATACACACACCACACACACACACTACACACACACTACACACTATATACACACACATTACACACACACACACACACACACACACTTACTCACACACACACTACACACTATATACACACACACACCACACACACACTACACACTATATACACACACACACACACTACACACTATATACACACACACACACTACACACTATATACACACACTCACACACACACTCACACACGCACACACACACACTACACACACACACCACACACACACACTTACTCACACACTACACACACACACTCACACACGCACACACACACTACACACACACACCACACACACACTACACACTATATACACACACAGACACACACACACACACTACACACTATATACACACACACACTACACACTATATACACACACACACTACACACTATATACACACACACACTACACACTATACACACACCACACACACACTACACACTATATACACACACACACACACACTACACACTATATACACACACACATACACCACACACACACTACACACTATATACACACACACACCACACACACACACACACACTACACACTATATACACACACAGACACACACATTACACACTACACACACACGCACAAACGCACACACACACACACTACGCACACACAGACACTACACACACTGCACACACACTACAGTCTCTATACATGCACTGTAAACACACATACTGCACACACTACACACTATATACACACACAGACACACACATACACACACACTTACTCACACACACACACACTACACACACACTACACACAGACACTACACACACACACACTACAGTCTCTATACATGCACTGTAAACACACACACACTTACTCTCACACACACACACACACACGCACACACTGCACACACACACACACACACATACACGCACACACTGCACACACACTACACACACGCACACACTTACTCACACACACATACACACACACACACACACACACACTACACACAGACACTACACACACACACACACTACAGTCTCTATACATGCACTGTAAACACACACACTACACACACACACACACTTACTTACTCACACACACACTGCACACACACACTACACACAAACGCGCACACACACACACAGACACTACACACACACAGACACTACACACACTGCACACATACTACAGTCTCTATACATGCACTGTAAACACACATACTACATGCACACAACACGCACGCACGCACGCACGCACGCACGCACGCACGCACGCACACACTACAGTCTGTAGCTATTTATTCAGAGAGCTAATGAGACACAGGTGAGAGCAGCGATGAAGGGGCGGAGCTAAAGCAGAGGCAGACTCCCTCCCGCTTCCGTCCTGAGAGAACTAGTGTCTGGAATCTTCGTCCCACAGGAGTTTTAAAACAGACTCAGTTCTGTGGGTGTGGGTCATCCCCAGCCCTGACGTGGTGGGGGTGTGTTAGTGTGGGTGGTGCTGGTGTGAGTGGATCAGACACAGCAGTGCTGCTGGACACCTCAGTGGACTGAGAATCGTCCACCAACCCAAAAACGTCCAGCACAACAGAGGGAACACACCAGCACCACACACACCACCACACCACACACACCAACACACCACCACCTACGTCAGTGTCGCTGCAGTGCTGAGAATGATCCACCACCCACATGGTACCTACTCTCTAGTTGGTTGCTAAGGTGTTGATAGGGGCTTGTTTTGGTACCTCAGGTTGTTCCTAAGATGATGCTGTTTGGTTGCTAAGGTGCTGCTATGCGGTTGATAGGTTATCCCAGTTGGTTGCTAAGGTGTTGCTAGGGGTTTGTGTTTTGGTACCCCAGGTAGTTTCTAAGACGATGTTGTTTGGTTGCTAAGGTGCTGCTATGCGGTTGATAGGTTATCCCAGTTGGTTGCTAAGGTGTTGCTAGGGGGTTGTTTTGGTACCCCAGGTAGTTTCTAAGATGGTGCTGTTTGGTTGCTAAGGTGCTGCTATGCGGTTGATAGGTTATCCCAGTTGGTTGCTAAGGTGTTGCTAGGGGCTTGTTTTGGTACCCCAGGTAGTTTCTAAGATGGTGCTGTTTGGTTGCTAAGGTGCTGCTATGCAGTTGATAGGTTATCCCAGTTGGTTGCTAAGGTGTTGATAGGTGGTTGCTTTGGTACCTCAGGTAGTTTCTGAGATGATGCGGTTTGGTTGCTAAGGTATTGTTGTTAAGTAACTCGGGCATCCCAAATTATGCTACAATGTTGCTATGGGATTGCTATTGTACAAGTGGTTGTCAAGGTGTTGCTAGGTAATCCTCACAGCAATGTTCCAACATCCCTACCTGGCCTCCCTAATGTCCTAGTGACCATGTGGACGTGATGAAACGGCGATGCTGTTCCAGCGTGTTCCGAGCGCATCAATCCATCCATCACTTCATTCAGGAGGACATTAACCGCTCGCCTTCCCCCCATTAACCCCGCCTGACCCCACCGCGCTCTCCCTGTAGCCCCGCCCCCTCATTCCCCAGCCGACTGCAGCACGTGATGGGCTGATGGACTGATTTCCGACAGTAAACTCTCTCTCTCTCTCTCTCTCTCTCTCTCTCTCTCTCTCTCTCTCTCTCTCTCTCTCTCTCTCTCTCTCTCTCTCTCTCTCTCTCTCTCTCTCTCTCTCTCTCTCTCTCTCTCTCTCTCTCTCTCTCTCTCTCTCTCTCTCTCTCACTCTATTACACTCTCTCTCTCTCTCTCTCTCACTCTCTCACTCTATTACATTCTCTCTCTCTCTCTGTCTCTCTCTCACTCTATTACACTCTCTCTCTCTCTCTCTCTCTCTCTCTCTCTCTCTCACTCTATTACACTCTCTCTCTCTCTCTCTCTCTCTCTCTCTCTCTCTCCCACTCTATTACTCTCTCTCTCTCTCTCTCTCTCTCTCTCACTCTATTACTCTCTCTCTCTCTCTCTCTCTCTCTCTCTCTCTCTCTCTCTCTCTCTCTCTCTCTCACTCTATTACACTCTCTCTCTCTGTCTCTCTCTCACTCTCACTCACTCTCTAACTCGCTCTCTCTCTCTCTCTCTCTCACTCTCTCACTCTATTACACTCTCTCTCTCTCTGTCTCTCTCTCACTCTCACTCACTCTCTAACTCGCGCTCTCTCTCTCTCACTCTCGCTCTCTCTCTCACTCTCTCTCTCTCGCGCGCTTTCTCCCTCGCTCTCTCTCTCTCTCTCTCTCTCTCTCACACTCCTACACCGTCAGCCAATCTCAGTAAACTCCTCCTACACTGTCAGTCAATGACTAAAACTCCTCCCACACTGTCAGTCAATGATTATAAACTCCTCCTACACCGTCAGTCAGTGTGTAAACCGCTCCTGCCCTTGTGCTGCTGTAGTGCTTGTCCAGGGGTATCTGTACTGTGGCGGGAGTGGCGGAGCTGGATGAGTATTCCTAGTGATGCTGAACTTGTGAATGGTGGAGTGTGTTCACTCGAGATAACCCTGAGGGCCATTACGAGCTCAGTCGAGTGAATAATCTCTGTTAACACGGGCTAGCCAATCACACCGCAGCAGCCGACGGTGCTCTCTATAGCAGCCAATGATCCGGAACTGATAGAGAAAGTGTCTCCTGTGGCCCACTCACGGCTCCGGCTCCGGCTCCGGCTCCGAGTCCACAGGATCAACACTTCGACCTTAACGTCTCCTTTTCCCCCATTGTGCTTCCACTAACTGGCCACTTTATTAGAAACACCCACCTTGTGCTTCTGCTAACTGGCCACTTTATCAGAAACACCCACCTTGTGCTTCCACTAACTGGCCACTTTATTAGAAACACCCACCTTGTGCTTCTGCTAACTGGCCACTTTATCAGAAACACCCACCTTGTGCTTCCACTAACTGGCCACTTTATTAGAAACACCCACCTTGTGCTTCTGCTAACTGGCCACTTTATTAGAAACACCCACCTTGTGCTTCTGCTAACTGGCCACTTTATTAGAAACACCCACCTTGTGCTTCTGCTAACTGGCCACTTTATCAGAAACACCCACCTTGTGCTTTCACTAACTGGCCACTTTATTAGAAACACCCACCTTGTGCTTCCACTAACTGGCCACTTTATTAGAAACACCCACCTTGTGCTTCCACTAACTGGCCACTTTATTAGAAACACCCACCTTGGGCTTCCACTAACTGGCCACTTTATTAGAAACACCCACCTTGGGCTTCCACTAACTGGCCACTTTATTGGAAACACCCACCTTGGGCTTCCACTGACTGGACACTTTATTAGAAACACCCTCCTTGGGCCTCCACTGACTGGACACTTTATTGGAAACACCCACCTTGGGCTTCCACTGACTGGCCACTTTATTAGAAACACCCACCTTGGGCTTCCACTAACTGGCCACTTTATTGGAAACACCCACCTTGGGCTTCCACTGACTGGACACTTTATTAGAAACACCCTCCTTGGGCTTCCACTAACTGGCCACTTTATTGGAAACACCCACCTTGTCTGCCCTCTGTATACAGAAGGTCTGCATGCTAGCCTCTGTTGCTTGTTAGCTACATTAGCCTCATGGCGTAAAGCCGGGTGAATCAGATTTCTCAGTGTGGCTGTGTTCACTGGTCCTCTGCTCCCGCGTGGCTGTGCGGCTCCTTTGATCCGTGAGACAGGCTGACAGCCACATGCCAATATTCCCTCAGCACTGCGTCCAGCTCAGCACAGACACAGCCGATCATGTTACTGGACGTCCAGCCCGGACTGACTTTGAAGTGGCTTTGAAGTGCAGTGAATACGACTACAGCAGCAAACGACTGGACCCGTCCGTGTAGATGCTGTTAGATGGGAGCCTATTAACTGAGAATCTGATTAGAAAATTCCCAAAGAAAACGACTTTTCCTACATGGGAATTCAGGAGGCACAACATACATCTCTCCTTGCATGTTTAAGGTGGTAGTACCTTCAGGCTCCTGCAGATGGCGCTGCACGAGGACGATGGGGCTATACATCCCCTGCGGGGTGTGAGTGACCGGATCCATAGATTGGGAACAGGTGGTGCTACATGGACGTATCCGAGCTATAGATCAGATTTTCAGGCTGCAATCAGTCCCACTTACTGGGATTGGCTGACTCCACTGTCACTCAAATATGCCAGAGGCTAAACCAGCCCATTCTGACTTTTAGGCCCAGTTCAGTTTACAGGCGAATCGGATTTGTTTCTTAAATATTTCGTTATCCAAGTGATCAGATCAGATTTGTGTGTCCAGACATCACTAATCTACTTGCAGAGCTTGTTGTGGTGATGACGTAGGCATCGGGTACTAAGTAGCCGCACTGGGAATGTGGTGTTTGAGGTGCTACAGTGCAGGGAATGTCTCGGTCCATGTGTGGAAAATGGCTCCAGAGCAGATGTTAATGATTGGCTAAAAGGAGGGACTGTATGTGGGCGTGGCCAAAGACCATAGTGTGAAGGAAGTAGCTGAATCTGCAGGTGTGTGGAAGCGTACGGTCATACGGGTCTACCAGCAGTGGATACAATCCCAGCCTACAGGGAATTCTCCTCGGAACAGTGCCAGGGAAGGCATCCACCAAATCTGGACCAACAGCCCAGGTCTTTGATGTAGGAGTGTCTGAACACGAACTTGTCCAGTGCATGCCAAATCCAATCCCAGCTGTTGGTGCTGGTGTCGGTGTTGTTGGCCTGCGGATTGGACTAACTCGGTATGCGGCCTGATTCTACAGTATGGAAAACCGTAACGCAGGTGCCTCCGTTAGCATGGCCTGCTGAGCCGCTCAGTTAGCAGAGCTCGGCGTACAGGAAGTGCTATCAGAGCGTTTGATGAATCGGAGTCATGATATTAAACATTAGACGTTGGATACGATCCAGCAGGCCGCTGAAAAAGAAGACAGATTTGATTCCCGGGCTGTAGCAGTAATCCAATCTCCGCACTGATAACAGGCGACGGCAGAAGGTTAATACGCTCATGATAACCCGCTCCTTCTTCTCCATCGATGCCTTTCCAGCCTCGGCAGGTCACGTGACTCCTTCATCATCAACCCCAGTGAGTCACCCGCCCTCTCGCGGTTCACCGTTTCAGCTGGATCTCTGTTCTGTCGCTGCTCTCCGGTAGATTACTCATTCTAGTGGCTTCATGTCGTGACAGTGCGGAGCAGGAGTCAGAGACCTCCCATCAATTAGACTCATCATCAGAGCGACAGCTGCCCCCCAGGAGGAGGTGTGGGAGTGCGGGTGTGTTAGGAAGGAGGATAAAGGTGACCAGGATCAATAACTGATGATAAATTTAGACTGATATGATCAATATTTATTGAGCTACACATACAGAAGTCTGTCTCTCAGTATGGCGTCGGGCCGCCGTGTTCGCTAACCCAACACGCCAGACGTCTCGGTATGGAGCTGTAGAGGTTCCTGATGGTGTCCTGTGATAATCCATCCCATGCAGCTTGAACATCCTCACACAGTTCCTGCAGATGGTGCGGTAGGGGTGGAGGTGGAGGGACACCAGGCCTTCTGGACGTGTGACGACAAACCGTTCATCTCGGTGCTGACCACGGTGCCTCCACACACGGACTCGTTGGGCGTCTCCACCAAGACTAAAGCGGGACTCGTCACTGAAGATGACCCGCTGCCATTCTGAGTCACTCCATGACAGTCTGGTACGACACCACTGCAGTCTTTGGTGACGGTGACGTGGTGTTAAGGACAGTCGTGGTAACGGTCTGTGTGGGTGTAGTCCTGCGTGGTGCAGCCGTCTGCCGATGGTGCTGCACTAACAGGATGTCAGACAGTCCGTTGGTACTCGAACTCTTCCCTCAGGGAGGAGCTTCTTGAACAGCTACACCTCCTTTCAGACCTCCATAGCGTTGAGGTGTCTCCTCATAGTTCAAGGATGGACAGAACCAGCACTGGATGTCCTCGGATCTGAAGCAGCTTGATGTTCTCTCAGAGATAGATGGGGGACCGTGTTGGTGGGTCTTCCGGGTGGTTGTTAGGGGTCTCGGTTTGGTGTTCAAACTCAGACCTCCTCAAACCTCCTCTTCTGCATCCGAACACACATGGTCTAAAGTCTGGGATGGTTCATATGAAGCCACCAGCACGCTTTCGGTTGGCGATAATCAGGATACACGAGGGGCTGGTCTGGGTGAGGTCCTCCTGATGAAGTCCAGAGATAATGAAAAACCTGGGCGCATGTATTGAACCGTTTAATATTTAATGAGTAAAGAGAGCCAGGATGGGGAGGGATGGAGGGAGAGAGAGAGAGAGAGAGAGAGAAGGCTGAAAAATCAGAAGAAAAGAGAAATACCATCCTTAATATGTAATTAATAAGTAATGCCATCATTTATTCATGGTTGTTCTTGCTTTTCTTTTTTTGTCCTGGTGTGGCTTCACCTTTAGCTGGAAGCGGAGGGCAGCTGTTCCTCCGCTTTCCTCTTTTCCGTAAGTTCCTCCTTCCCTGTTTCTCAGAGCTGGAGATTACAGACTAACTGCCGGCCTCTTCCTCTCTGCAGATTGAGCTTCCCGAGTGCCACCAGACCGCCGCTGCCGTAATTAGCGATCATGCGGCAAACGAGACGGAATTCCAAAGCACGAGAGAGGGCCGGAAAAGTGGGAACTAGGGCCGAGCCAGCGCTGTTGTCCTAAAGCTCTGGATGTCCAAAGGTATGTAGATGATCCTTCTGAGTGAATTCAGCCACTGTAAGGTCACCCATGGCTGATACCGCTCACGCAGTCTCGATAGAGAAGCACTGACCAGCCGTTCTGGACCAGCGCCAGGCCCAAAGCCCAGTGTCTGCCAGAACGCTGTTCTCTGGAGTGATGGAGCTCCATCCAGTACCTGTGGGGTGGCTTGGAGTGATCATCCCAGATCAGCACCTGACCTCAATAATTCTCAATCAAATCCTCACAGCAATGTTCAACATCTGTACCAGACTTTACTAATGCTCAATCAAAACCTCACAGCAATGTTCAACATCAGTACCAAACCTCACTAATGCTCAATCAAATCCTCACAGCAATGTTCAACACCAGTACCAAACCTCACTAATGCTCAGTCAAATCCTCACAGCAATGTTCCAACATCTGTACCTGACCTCACTAATACTCAATCAAATCCTCACAGCTATGTTCCAACAT
This sequence comes from Prochilodus magdalenae, assembly GCA_024036415.1. Classification (NCBI taxonomy): domain Eukaryota; kingdom Metazoa; phylum Chordata; class Actinopteri; order Characiformes; family Prochilodontidae; genus Prochilodus; species Prochilodus magdalenae. The sequence goes on along the minus strand of JAMWET010000346.1, from coordinate 115,379 downwards.
CTGTACCTGACCTTACTAATGCTCAATCAAATCCTCACAGCTATGTTCCAACATGAGTACGTGACATCATTAATGTTCAAGCAAATCCTCACAGCAATGTTTCAACATTAGTACCTGACATCATTAATGTTCAATCAAATCCTCACAGCAGTGTTTAACATCTGTACCAGACTTTACTAATGCTCAATCAAATCCTCACAGCAATGTTCCAGCATTAGTACCTGACATCATTAATGTTCAATCAAATCCTCACAGCAATGTTCCAACATTAGTACCTGACATCATTAATGTTCAAGCAAATCCTCACAGCAATGTTTCAACATTAGTACCTGACATCATTAATGTTCAATCAAATCCTCACAGCAGTGTTTAACATCTGTACCAGACTTTACTAATGCTCAATCAAATCCTCACAGCAGTGTTCCAGCATTAGTACCTGACATCATTAATGTTCAATCAAATCCTCACAGCAATGTTCAACATCAGTGCCTGACCTCACTAATACTCAATCAAATCCTCACAGCAATGTTCCAACATCAGTATCTAACCTCACTAATACTCAATCAAATCCTCACAGCTATGTTTCAACATCTGTACCAGACCTCATTAATTCTCAGTCAAATCCTCACAGCAGTGTTCAACATCAGTGCCTGACCTCACTAATGCTCAATCAAATCCTCACAGCAATGTTCTAACATGGGTACCTGACCTCACTAATGCTCAATCAAATCCTCACAGCAATGTTCAATATCAATACCTGACCTCACTAATGCTCAATCAAATCCTCACAGCTATGTTCAACATCAGGACCACCCCCTGCGATGTTGGTGCTGGCTGGTTATACTTGGCCCGCTCGGTGTTGTGTGGCGACCCGGTACTGGCTGATGCCGGACTCTCGAAGCTTGTGAAGCATCCTCATGGTGTTTGATGTGTCGGGGCGGTGGTTTGGTTAACTGGGTCACAGGTCTAAAGTGACCCAGAGACGTATGGCTGCTGGTGACCTCCTCTGGAGTCAGGCGCTGTTGTGTGCGTTTCTTCCTCGCCTCGGAATGATGCCGTCCCGGTGGTGACGCTGCAGTGGTGTCAGAAGTAGCACAGCGCTCCCAGTGGTATGAGGCGGAACTGCCCTACACAGAACATACAGTCAGCCTTTATAAGGGGTGCTGTGTAGCAACCCTGCTACTGGCTGATGCTGGAGCATGTGCGGTGTGGTCATGCTGATGGCTGTGCCAAGGGGGCCATGGCAGGTTGGTGCCCGTTATGGCAGGCTGGTGCCCTTTAGAGAAGGAACTGCTCGCTGTGTTGTTTACCTTGTGGTTTGTCCGTTGACCTCGTCTGCCGCAGGGCACTTGCTCGAAGCAGAATCCTTGCTGGTCTCCGCTGTGTCCCGCTCCACGCTGATGTTACGGCGTGTTGGGAGCGCAGAGGAGCCCATGAGTGTGGCTCTGCATCATCACCCCCAATCTGAACCATCTGTGAGTTTAATCCGGTAATCCTGATGATGGTAATCCAGACCCAGGGACACGCCCGCATTCCGTGCAGGTGCACACGTTACTGCAGCTGTAACATGGTAGATACTTCAGAGCGCCCACTGCAGCGCTGAGGGTCTTAACGAAGCGACCATTCTTTTCCTGACAGAATTCCCAAAAATGCCCAGGTATATCATCACACCGGACAAAAAGAATTCCCCTGTGACTGAACAGCGTGCAACACCTCCACCAGCACGAGGAACAGCTGGGGCTGGATTGGGAACGTACTGGACGAGTTTCCGGATGTAGCCACATCAGTAACAACACTCTCACATCAAAGGATTGGTCAGTTGGTCCAGATTTGGTGGCTGCCCTCCCTTGCCCAATTCCTAAGAGACCTCTGCTAACTGATAATAGCTAAAACTAGCTAACTTGGATAATTAAAAATGACTTATGGTAGCTAACTCTGCTAACTGATAATAGCTAAAACTAGCTAACTTGGCTAATTAAAAATGGCTAATGGTAGCTAACTCTGCTAACTGATAATAGCTAAAACTAGCTAACTTGGCTAATTAAAAATGGCTAATGGTAGCTAACTCTGCTAACTGAAAATAGCTAAAAGTAGCTAACTTGGCTAATTAAAAATGACTTATGGTAGCTAACTCTGCTAACTGATAATAGCTAAAACTAGCTGACTTGGCTAATTAAAAATGGCTAATGGTAGCTAACTCTGCTAACTGATAATAGCTAAAACTAGCTAACTTGGCTAATTAAAAATGGCTAATGGTAGCTAACTCTGCTAACTGAAAATAGCTAAAAGTAGCTAACTTGGCTAATTAAAAATGACTTATGGTAGCTAACTCTGCTAACTGATAATAGCTAAAACTAGCTGACTTGGCTAATTAAAAATGGCTAATGGTAGCTAACTCTGCTAACTGATAATAGCTAAAAGTAGCTAATCTGGCTAATTAAAAGTGACTAATGGTAGCTAACTCTGCTAACTGATAATAGCTAAAACTAGCTGACTTGGCTAATTAAAAGTGACTAATGGTAGCTAACTCTGCTAACTGAAAATGGCTAAAACTAGCTAACTTGGCTAATTAAAAATGACTAATGGTAGCTAACTCTGCTAACTGATAATAGCTAAAAGTAGCTAATCTGGCTAATTAAAAGTGACTAATGGTAGCTAACTCTGCTAACTGATAATAGCTAAAAGTAGCTAATCTGGCTAATTAAAAGTGACTAATGGTAGCTAACTCTGCTAACTGATAATGGCTAAAAGTAGCTAACTTGGCTAATTAAAAATGACTAATGGTAGCTAACTCTGCTAACTGATAATGGCTAAAAGTAGCTAACTTGGCTAATTAAAAATGACTAATGGTAGCTAACTCTGCTAACTGATAATAGCTAAAACTAGCTGACTTGGCTGATTAAAAATGACTAATGGTAGCTAATTCTGCTAACTGATAATAGCTAAAACTAGCTAACTTGGCTGATTAAAAATGACTAATGGTAGCTAATTCTGCTAACTGGAAATAACTATCACTAACTGATTTATTGGAAACACCTGATGCCTCACCATCTGATTGTACATATTTAAAGGCATTAATGAAAATAGCTAGTTAGGCTAAAGTCCTGGTCCATTAGCTCCTGCTCAGAGTTCAGGAAGAGCCCTGTGTTTTGATAAACCTCCCTGTACTTTAATGGGGTTTAATGGACCAGGAATATTTCCCAAGCAATATTGGAGCATTTCTATTGGTCCATTCATCATGAAACGACCCGCCCCTGTGAAGCTCAGCTGCTGAACTCGAGTAATGTAGAAAAACAACCATCATGAAAAACCCAGGAGCTTGGTGTTAGGACTGTGAGTGAATGAGGGAGTGTGTGTGTGTAAGTGAATCTGTCTGTGTGTGTGTGTGTGTGTGTGTGTGTGTGAGAGTCTGTGTGTGTGTGAGAGTCTGTGTGTGTGTGAGAGTCTGTGTGTGTGTGAGAGTCTGTGTGTGTGTGTGTGAGAGAGTCTGTGTGTGTGTGTGTCTGTGTGTGTGTCTGTGTGTGTCTGTGAGAGTGTGTGTGTCTGTCTGTGTGTGTGTCTGTGAGAGAGTGTGTGTGTCTGTGTGTGTATGAGAGAGTGTGTGTGTGTCTGAGAGAGTGTGTGTCTGTGTGTGTGTGTGTGTGTGTTTGTCTGAGAGAGAGAGTGTGTGTGTGTGTCTGTGTGTGTGTGTGTGTGTGTCTGTCTGTGAGAGAGTCTGTGTCTGTGAGAGAGTGTGTGTGTGTCTGTGAGAGAGAGTGTGTGTGTGTGTGTCTGAGAGTGTGTGTCTGTGTGTGTGTGTGTGTGTGTGTGTGTCTGTGTCTGTGAGAGAGTGTGTGTGTGTCTGTGAGAGAGAGAGAGTGTGTGTGTGTGTCTGTGTCTGTGAGAGAGTGTGTGTGTGTCTGTGAGAGAGAGAGTGTGTGTGTGTGTGTCTGAGAGTGTGTGTCTGTGTGTGTGTGTGTGTGTGTGTCTGTGTCTGTGAGAGTGTGTGTGTGTGTGAGTCTGTGTGTGTGTGTGTGTGTGTGTGTGTGTAAGAGTCTGTGTGTGTGTGTGTGTGTGTGTGTGTGTGTGTAAGAGTCTGTGTGTGTGTGTGTGTGTGTGTTTGTGTGAGAGTCTGTGTGTGTGTGTGTGTGTGTGTGTGTGTGTGTGTGTGTGTGTGTGTGTGTGTGTGTGTGTGTGTGTGTGTTAGTCTGTGAGTCTGTGTGTGTGTGTGTGTGTGAGAGTCTGTGTGTGTGTGTGTGTGTGTGTGTGTGTGTGTAAGAGTCTGTGTGTGTGTGTGTGTGTGTGTGTCTGTGTGTGTCTGTGTGTGTGTGGTGATGAAATGCTGCTCTTTAAGAGCGCCTCTGAGAGGGAGGTGTGTGTGTGTGTGTGTGTGTGTGTGTGTGTGTGTGTGTGTGTGTGAGTCTGTGTGTGTGAGTCTGTGTGTGTGTGTGTGTGTGTGTGTGTGTGTGTGTGTGTGTGTGTGTGTCTGTGTGTGTGTGTCTGTGTGTGTGTGTGTGTGTGTCTGTGTGTGTGTGTGTGTGAGAGTCTGTGTGTCTGTGTGTGTGTGTCTGTGTGTGTGTGTGTGTGTGTGAGTCTGTGTGTGTGAGAGTCTGTGTGTGTGTGTGTGGGTGTGTGTGTGTGTGTGTGTGTGGTGATGAAATGCTGCTCTTTAAGAGCGCCTCTGAGAGGGAGGTGTGTCTGTGTGTGTGTGTGTGTGTGTGTGTGTCTGTGAGGGAGTGTGTGTGTGTGTGTGTGTGTGTGTGTGTGTGTGTGTAGGGGGAGTGTCCTCGCGCTCTCCTCGGCTCGGAGAGAGCGTGCGGCTGTCAGAGCGCGCAGAGCTGCGGAGCGACGCGGAGCCGCTGCTGTGGATCAGTGTGTGTGTGAGTGTGTATGAGGTCTCTGTGTGGATTAACGGATGGAGCGTCTGACGCTGCTGCTCAGCCTCGCGGCTCTCAGCACCACCCCGACACCAACACACAGCTGTGAGTAACGCACGCACTGCCTCAGCCTACTGCTCACCCTCCGGTACGTGTTCAGGCGCGCGCGCGTGTCGCTGTATTGGCGCTGGAAAAGTTGAGCTCTGTCGGTCACATGATCCGTACAGCTGCTGCCTGGCCGTGGGGATGTGTGAAGGCTTCTCCTCAGCTCCGCTCGCCCTGGACTCCTTCAGTCCGTCACGAGTAGAGTGATGCTATTGATCAGCGATGGGTAAAGTGATCGGCTGGGATGGGAGAGTGGCTGTGGTGTGCTGTTTGGTCGATAGGGGGCGCTGTTTCCCCATACAGCTACTGTCTGCTGCGTGCCTGAGACTGTGTGGATCCACCAGCGTTCAAACTGTGTACATGTGTCTGTATTGTGAGATAGATAAAGAGAGAGAGGGATGGATGGATGGACAGACAGATATATGGGCACCTGAGCACGTTGGTTAAACTTCTTCACCGTGGCTATAACTGTTTCTACCAGTATAATAAGCTATGTGGTTCTGGAACAGCTGCAAACACATTCAAAATTTTTTAATTTAAATTAAAATTTCAAATTTTTAATTTTTGAATGAATAAAGACAACTCTAGACTTTAGTTTCTAACTTTTTGATAGAGAGACGTTGAGATCTTTTGAGTTAGTCTGAGGGAGAAAGTTCGGTTCTAGATTTCTCCTTCAGGCACCACATGGCTTTATGACCGTCCGTTAGCGGCGCCTGGTTTTATATAATGAAGTGCTGATTAATTAAAGCAGGGACCTGTTATATACCTACAGAAGATGTTTAATGATGTTATTACTTGTAGTTCTACTAATTCTAATATGAATTCTAATATATGTGATCTCTTCTATAAACACAAGGTCTAATTTACCAGGTGGGCGCATATATATATATATATATATATATATATATATATATATATATATATATATATATATATATATATATATATATATATATATATATATATATATATTTTTTTTTTTTTAAATATATATAACTAAATAAAGTCGTTATATATAATGACAGGAGATATATATATATATATATATATATATATATATATATATATATATATATATATATATATATATATATATATATATATTTATATTTATTCACAAACAAAAAAATATTCAAATATATAAACTCTGTGTGTGTGTGTGAAAATAAAAAAAAATTATATAAAGATATTTATGTGTATATCTATCTATCTATCTATCTATCTATCTATCTATCTATGACTTGACAGTAGATGGTAAAAACCTAATAGAATTTTAGTGTAAGTCAGTGGAACCGGAGTTGTTTACTTGTTTACTTGTTTATTTAATTCCGTGTATTAATGATGAGTGATATCAGCTGCACGGTTTGAGTGTGGAATGTGTGGAATGTGGAGGTGACGTTTAGTACGTTCGGTAGTCGGTTTCTGGTACGTCCTCCTTTCGCTTCAGTGGGAACATGTAGTGGAGCTGGACTCCTCTGATGAGCGGGTCAGATCCAGTTCAGAGAGCCTTCTGAACCCTGACTTCTTCAACAGATGAGAAACCAGAGAAATCGGACCCACTCGTCCCAGCAGCTGGAATTAGAGTTAGGCCGGGATTTGAACATCACCTGCTTCAACAGATCGTTAATGTGGCCCTGGGCTGTATGGGTTATGTAATCATGTGTATGAGCTACGCGGTTTGTTGATGCTCTAAATGGAATCAAAGTTATCTGTAGTCCAGATTTATGGTGTTCCACATGTTTCAGTGGGCAATTAATATTTATACCATTTATAAAATTTATCATTTTTATGTACATATGTACGTACCTTCACACACTCAGATATGTATGTGTGTATATATATCTGTGTGTGTGTGTGTGTGTGTGTATATATATATATATATATATATATATATATATATATAACCTGTATTGACTAAATGTTGTCTCTGTCTCTGTCTGTGTGTGTGTATAGGTATTTTTATGTATTTATGTATGTATGTATATTTAGTGAAAGAATATTATGTATATCTTCAGCTTTGCCCAGAACCTGTACTGAATACATGTATAATCTATATAAATATTAATATCTAGAAATGTATTTAAATGAAATGTTTTGTTGATGCTGTAAATGGAAATGAGCCCTATGTCTACAGAGAATGGTTTAATTTAAATATATAATATAATATAATATAAAATATAATATAAAATCTTGCCCAGGACCTTTATGTTGAGTAATTAGCCTGAAGGAAATTGTTTCCAGTACCAGCAAAAACGATTACGGGAATGTGTGTGTGTGTGTGTATGTGTATATATATATATATATATATATATATATATATATATATATATATATATATATATATATATATATATATATGTATATGTAACCTGAGGGGAGGTGTTCATTAAGACGCACTGGAATATGTGGGATTACCAGCCAGGTTGGGTTGATCTAGAAGACTGCTGGTGATGAGTGTTCTGGTTCAGCTTCAGAAGGTCACTGCTCTGGCAGCTGTGAGGATTGATCGCTCTGGAGCAGGCGGTTAAGGCGGTTGGACTTGTGGTTCCGTTCATCAGTTCGAGCTGTAATATGAGTTTTCGAGACCAGCTCACGTCTTTAACTCTCAGGAAGCCAGCTTGTGGCCACGCTCGCTGTGATGTCACAGGACTGGTTTGATTGAACGCTGCACTGGTTGCACATTCATACCCTATCTCTGCTGTCCAAACATGGCAGCTTTACAGGAGGGCCAAAAACCAGATTTAATCCAGTGTAGGTCAATGGAACCGGACGTCTTCACCAAGCAGTTCCTGTTCGTCCATTCATCGATGAGATTCTCAGGCAGCAGCTCATGCGACCAACGATGCCTGCGCTGCTGTACAGAGGCATGTACGGCAGCAGCAGTGATGGATGCTCAGCGCCACCGACCAGGCACGGGTTTATTTCAGTGCTGCTTCTGTGCTGATGTCCTTCTGGAAGGTCCCTCTTCCTTAACCTCCAGTACTCTGGACCCTGTGTATTAGATGGTGCTTTGATAGCAGGGGCAGAACCAAGGGGTCTCGGTAAGCCTGACTGCCCCTCCGCCCACCTCTATCAAAATAAACAGCCACCCTTTTGGCTGAGCTCTGTGTGCTCGATACGCTGCAGTGGGAACGCGTCCCTGGAGGGCAGCGCAGTTTTGGTTACATCCACAATGTTAAAAATGGCTTTCAGAGAGCAGCCTGATCCACTCCTTACCCGGCTTTACGGCCGAGCTTGGCAGCGTCGGTGCCCATTTCAGAACTCTCGGGCCGCACAGAAGGTGGGAAATAGCACCGCACTAATAGAAGCATGGAGGTGTGCGGTTCGGGGTGCAGGCTCTGTTACATTTAGGGTGGCCACCTACATATCCCCCCTGAAAAGGAGGACATGGACAGAGGTTTAGCTTTAAAAAAAAATTCCAGTAAAAAAATAATGTTGCTTTTTTCCAAAATGAGTCCAAATCAGCCAATAAATAAATATTAATAAATAAATAAACTGATTGGTTGATTAATAATTCCGCTGTGAAATATGAAGAAGTTGTGGGTGTAGCTTAGTAACGGATGTAGCGTGTCGTGACATCATGCTGTTTTTCCCATTTGGTCCAGTTTAGGAGCTGAATCCTGGAAGTCTAGATCTAGACCCTGGAATTCTGTTTAACCGCAGGACCAGTTTTGGTAAATCCGTGTTGAAGTGAATCAGGTGTGTTGGAGCAGATGGACACCAGCCTGTGCGGAGCAGGTGGGCTGCAGGACTGAGCTGAAGTTGGGCTGAGTTGCGGAGGGTTTAGCGTGAGTTAATGAAGCTGTAAATCAGAGCTGCTGGGTCTTTGCGGTGCTCTGTTTGAGTGCTGTTCTGAGAGAGGCTGTTCATGTCAGACGGTTATTAATAACCTAAATATGTTATAAATTGCTGAACACCGTCCTCCTGAACATCCTTCCTGGTAAATACCAAACAGTTCATAGTAAATACTGAATAATTCATAGCAGATACTGAATAATTCACTGTATTTATTGAGTTTATAGAAGCTATTTATTAATCTGTTGCTAATGGATACTGTTTTAATAGCTGCTGAATAATTATAGTAGATACTGAATAAATTATTACAGATACAATATAATTTTGCAAGGTTACTGAGTCGTCAGTAAAGTTATAGAAGTTACTAAATTTACTTTTTAATACTTTTTAATCAAATGTTAATATTACTAAATAATTAAAAGTAGCAATATTTTAGTAGATACTAAATAACTGAGAGTAAAAACTGCATAGTGCAAAGTAGATACAAAATTATTAATGTATTCAATAAATAATTAACAGTAGTTACTGACTAAATTCATAGCAGTTGCTGGATATTTCATAGGCGTTATTGAATAGTTATAGATACCAAATAATTTAAAAGGTTACTGAATAAGTCGTCAGTACAGTTCATAAAAGTTACGAAATTTACACAAGCTTTTTAATCAAATGATAATTATTACTGAATTATTAAAAGTAGAGTAAGTAGATACTAAAATATTGTTACTACTTTTAATTATTCAGGTAGTAGATGCTGCATAATTCATAGTAGATTTTATAAATACTTAATAGTAATTATTGACTAAATTCATAGTAGCTGCTGCATAGTAGTTACTGAATAATTATAGATACCGAATAGTTTATAAGATTACTGAATAAGTCTTCAATAGTTTATAGAAGTTACTACATTTACAGAAGCTGTTTAATCAACTGTTAATGTTACTAAAGAATTAAAAGTAGTAACTAAAGGTAAAAGTAGGTACTAAATAACTGATAGATCAGTAACTGAATATTTCATAGATATTAAATCATTCATTGTATTTAATAAAAAAAATAATAGTATACACTGAATAATTCTTAGCGGGTGCTGAATAAGTCGTAGTAGAACCCAAAGGATTTTAAGTAGATGCTGAATACGTCATAGTAATTCTTACTATAAATAATTTGTAATAGTTACTAAGTAATTTATAATAGTAATAAAATTCGCAGTAGATACTGAATAAGATGCAGTATAGTTTATAGAAGTTACTAAATGTACAGAATTTATAATCAACTGTGTATTTTACTAAATAATTCCATGGAGTTACTAATTATTTAAAGTCGATGCTGAATAATCCATAGTAGAAACTGAATAATTCATAGTATTTAATATATGAACAATTTAATAATATACTGAAATTTATAGTAGAAACTGAATAATTCATAGTATTTAATATATGAACAATTTAATAATATATTGAACAATTTATAGTAGAAGCTGAATAATTCATAGATAATGAATAAATTGTAAAGTTATTAAATAACTCATCAGTATAGTTTATAAAAGTTATCCTCTCAAAATAGAATTTATGGAACTGTTGCTGAACAATTAAAAATATATATTGACTAATTCATTGTAGAAACTGAATAATTCATAGCAGGTGCTGAATAATTCTGTATATTACTGAATTGGCATTTTAGTAATCTGTCACTGTTACTGAGTAAATCATATGAGTTTCAAATACGTAACAGTAGTTGAGTCCTGCTGCTAAACTACTGACAGTTATTCAAATTCATAGGGGCTTCGCCAAACACAAGATGCTGTATATACATCTGTACAGTCATCTAACTGAGAACAGAGGGGCGTCTTGAGGTCAGGTCTGCGATCCTGGGGGCAAGCTGTTTCTAAAGAGTCCAATCTAGGCGGAGCAGGATGGAGTTTATTGACTCGGCAAACATTAGCTCAGATATTTTTATTGACTTTGGTCCGTTATGTTCTATCATTCAGACAGTTTTGTGTGTGTTTGGTAAACAGTAGATGAGAATAATGGAACTGCCGTTTCTGTTCAGGCATAAATACGTTCCATTTGCATATCGTGGGCGGCATATTGGTTCCTTTATTCTGAGATTGGTTTTGTCTGTATTGAGCCAGGTTTAATGAATTGGAAGTGCTTTACTGTCCCTGATGGCTACTTTGTCTTTGCTTTTTGTGGCCGACTTATGAAAACAAACACGTACGGGTGAAGTATCGCCAAATTCACACTGTAACAATAATATCAGAAAAATGACACACATCAGCTAATAAAACACGATCATAAATAACTTCACGCTCTCCGAAATTACACTGCTTCATGGGAACAGTAAACTACACCGAAAGACACCGTGCCTTTGAGGAGAAATTAGAGCTGCCGGTGTTTAATTGCACAGAGCACCTGGTGCTATTCTGAGATATGCTTTTTGTATTGTAGTAAAGTAATGCCGTCTATTAAACAGTGGAATTTTATAAATAGCTAAGCAGTAGCACCGCTGAAACCTTTACATGCGGGGTTGTACGAGTGCAACAGCCGAATATACAGCATAAAAGACACTTGACATAAAATTCACATATTTGGGGACAATAGAATTGTCATTACCAATGAATTAGGAGAATAGAATTTATTCCTACTAATCTATTGAGGGAATGGAATGATCCATACCAATACTTTGGGAGAATGTAATTGTCCCCTCCAGTATTTTATGAGGATGGAATTGTGCCTACCAACACTGGGTAAGAAAAAATTGGTCCACATCAGTATTTTGAGAGGAAAACATTGTTCCTACCGATATTTGGCGAGGACAGAATTGTCCCTACCAGAATTTTCAGAGGACAGAAATGTCCCTACCAGTATTCTGAGAGGGTAGAATTGTCATTACCAGTATTCTGAGAGGACAGTCTTGACCCCACCAGTATTTTGAGAGGACAACATTGTCCCTACCAGTATTTGGCAAGGACAGAATTGTCCCTACCAGTTTTTGGAGAGGATGGAATGCTTTCTTTGCTCTTGTTTGTTTGGTTGTTAGTCACTAGCTTGATTTCCTTCCTGGAGCTGAAACATTCACCATGACTGTGTGTGTCCAGGCTTGTGATGTGTTTGAAGTTAAGCATGAAGGAGTCCAGTCAGATTTGAAGAAAAGTCAGAGTTTACAGCTAAGATCGAGCGTCCAGTCCAGACAGGCCTGTCACTGCGGTGTAGGGTCCCTCAAGCACTGGGCCTGTGCATTCTCACAGCTCCTATGTAGCATCGCAGCAGCTGCCAAATTACGCAGCATGATATCTGTGGTGTAGCATCACACCAGCCCTTCTGTGTAGGCGTATATACTTTCAGCTTGGTTGCATAAGTCTTTTGTTGATAGTTTGCATTTTACATTTTGAGGACCTAATTTTAAACTCTTGGGAGGAGAGAATCATCAGTACTTTAGGAGGATAGAACTGTCACCTACTTGTATTTTATAGGGGAAAGAATTGTCCTTATCAGTATTTGAGGAGGATAGAATTGTCCCTATCAGTGTTTTGAGAGGATAGAATTGTCCCTTCCAGGATTTTGAGAGGATAGAAATGTCCCCACCAGCATTTTGAGAGGATAGAAATGTACCTTCCAGGATTTTGAGAGGAGAGAAATGTCCCCACCAGTATTTGGGGAGGAGAGAAATGTCCCAACCAATATTTGGGCAGGATAGAATTGTCCCTACCAGTATTTTGAGAGGACAGAAATGTCCCCATCAGGATTTTGAGAGGATAAAAAATTTCCCAACCAATATTTGGGCAGGATAGAATTGTCCCTTCCAGGATTTTGAGAGGACAGAAATGTCCCAACCAGTATTTTGAGAGAATAGAATGGTCCCTTCCAGGATTTTGAGAGGATAGAAATGTCCCAACCAATATTTGGGCAGGATAGAATTGTCTCTACCAGGATTTTGAGAGGACAGAAATGTCCCAACCAATATTTGGGGAGGATAGAATTGTCCCTACCAGTATTTTGAGAGGACAGAAATGTCCCCATCAGGATTTTGAGAGGATAAAAAATTTCCCAACCAATATTTGGGGAGGATAGAATTGTCCCTTCCAGGATTTTGAGAGGACAGAAATGTCCCAACCAGTATTTTGAGAGAATAGAATGGTCCCTTCCAGGATTTTGAGAGGATAGAAATGTCCCTTCCAGGATTTTGAGAGGATAGAATTGTCCCTTCCAGGATTTTGAGAGGAGAGAAATGTCCCAACCAATATTTGGGGAGGATAGAATTGTCCCTACCAATATTTGGGGAGGATAGAATTGTCCCAACCAATATTTTGAGAGGATAGAATTGTCTCTACCAGGATTTTGAGAGGACAGAATCATCCCTATCAGGATTTTGAGAGGACAGAAATGTCCCAACCAATATTTGGGGAGGATAGAATTGTCCCTTCCAGTATTTTGAGAGGATAGAATTGTCCCTTCCAGTATTTTGAGAGGATAGAATTGTCCCTTCCAGGATTTTGAGAGGATAGAAATGTCCCCACCAGGATTTTGAGATGATAGAAATGTTCCCACCAGTATTTTGAGAGGATAGAATTGTCCCTCCCAGGATTTTGAGAGGAGAGAAATGTCCCAACCAATATTTGGGGAGGATAGAATTGTCCCAACCAATATTTGGGGAGGATAGAATTGTCCCTACCAATATTTGGGGAGGATAGAATTGTCCCTACCAATATTTGGGGAGGATAGAATTGTCCCAACCAATATTTGGGGAGGATAGAATTGTCCCTATCAGTATTTTGAGAGGACCGAAATGTCCCCACCAGTTGTGGAGATGATAGAACTCAGTCTTTACTTGTGTTTGTTAGGGTGAAGGCCTCAGAAAACATGAGGACCTAAGAGGAAAAGAAATAATCTGCTTCACTTTGTATTTTAAAATGCTTTATGAGTGGCCTTATTCACCACTACATTTTTGTTGGCCACAATTGCAATACCTAAGATATCCCTCCCTACTCAGCAAACCACATCCCTAGAAAAGACCAAGAGCAGTATAGCCAAGTTGCTTTGGCATTAATAATAAACATGTACAGTTCTGTAAAATAATCCTGGTTAGAGGATTAGCCAACTCCATGACCAGCATGCTATGCCTGATGTAGCCCCCTCTAGTCAGGTCAGTGCAGTATAAGCCTGCCCAGCGCTCCTGGTCTTTGGGAAATCCAGCCATGCTTGTTTTTCCTGGAGAAAACACTGGCCTCCTGCAGCCGCCACCCAGCCTGTCTCACACAATTATGCAAATCCTCCCAGGCTCATTTGCATAAGTGTCTAAACAGAAGCTGAAGACGGACCGCTAAGAGGGCTGTCCACATTGGAATGCGCTCTCCACTAACGCTTATAAATAATGCTGCTATCATCTGGAAAATAAAAAGTCTTTCAGGCTAGAACTTCATCAGGCAGGGGAAGCGCGTTCATAACTCGATACGCAGCTTGAAAGGTTTGCTTTGCGTGTTTTCTATAGGTTCCATTTATGATAAGATATACGGACACTGTTCAGGGCTCAGGGACTTCTTAAATATGAGGACAAAAACAAAGTTTGGTGCTGTTTTAAAGGCACTAATAAACATCTGCAACGGCGTTCTAGTCACGCTGGTTTGATGGAGTACTTATGTTTTTGAGTGCTAACATTTAGAAGTAATTTTTTATAGATAGTTTTTACAGCCATTATCCATCTTACATTTTCACATAGAAATAATTCTGGTATCATGATGGAGTCAATGGGAGGAATGAGGGCTGAATAAACGACACATAGAGTAGTGCAGGTCAGTAGGCCTGTGGATTAGAGTTTGGGAATCTGTCCTGAGTGAGTACTTGCCGTTTGGTGGCTGTAGGGTAAAGGAAGCAGTTGGGTTTTGAATGGTACTCTATGGGAGAAATGAGGGATGTGGACAAAAGGACAAACAGATGAGTGCGGGTCAGACTAACATTGAACTCATGCTCAGGGGTCTGCCCTGGGGGTGTGTGTAAAACGGTGTCAAATTTGGAATTTACCTTTTAACTTTTTAAACAAAGTTTTTTTTGGGGTTTTTTTTTCCGGAAAGCTAAATTATGTAAATAATGCAGGATTCAAAAACACCATTCCCGATCAGGTTGAACATTCCGGAGTTGGTTTGGTGTCAGTATCCCTAATGCTGGGCAGGTTGACTGAATTTTTTTGTTGACTGAAAAATTGTGTACGAAGAAAAAGATAAACAAAGATAGCAATGGTGTTGCCCATTATGCAATGACTAAATACACTTACATTGTTATTACATAGGTATAGGCAGGTTAGAGATTTATAAGCACAGACGTGAGGGATGAATAAACGACACAAAGAGGAGTGCGGGTCAGTTTGATTAGAGTTTGGGGTTCTGCCCGGAGGGAGTACATGGAGTTTGGTGGTTGTAGGTTAACGGAAACAGTGGGGTTTGAATAGAAGGTGAAAATGAATGAGTCTATGGAAGGAACAAGGGATAGAGAAGGAAAAGACAAACAGACCAGCACTGAATTTGTGCTTGGTCGGTTGCCCTGGTTTAGTGTATGGGTCTGTTGGTTGAGCAGAAGGACATTAGATGGGCACGTTCTTTTACACCCCATTCATTTGTAATGGTAAAAGATTTTGAATTTATAGTTTTTAGGAAAACTAAGTTGGATCAAAAAGCTGTTTACAAGCCTATCCTTTCTGATTGGATGAAGCATTCTGGAGCTGGAGTGGTGTTGAGATGGCAAACTGTGAAACTAGTTAGCAGACAAAAATCTTTTGACCAATATACAGAATATGAATAGGACAACAACAGCGGTGTGTGTTGTGCAATGCTAATTACAGACTAGCATTTCACTGAGTGTTAAGCCACACACTTAGTATGTGTATAGGGCTGAACTGTGATTGGTGAACTCCTCTGACGGGTATTTAAAGGTGTTGAGGCTTATACGAATATAACCGCATTCCATTCGGCGTATAAAACGCCCCAGAAAGCCCCTTTGGGAACACTAGCGCTCTGGAATAGCGCTATACATTTCCCGTTTTGAGTCATCTAGGGATACTGTGCATGTCTGCTCGCACCGCTGACTTCATGTGCCCCAGTGCTTGTGTGTGTGTGAGCTCAGAAATGCCATCACATATTCGTCATTTAATTAAGCCAGGCTGGAGGCTACGCTGCCTTATAAGCTCGGAGCCATCTGCTGCGCCGTGCCCTGCAGAAACACAGTTATTAATATTTGCGCTAACCTTGCCTTCCTCATTACACGAAGGCACATGCAATTACGATTAACACACTGTTCAAACAACAGATTGCAAATGGATTTGGCTTATCTCCCATGATTAAATCACGGATTCCTTCGTTCTGAATTAATAACAAAATAAACTGGCAACAAAGGCGCTCCGGCGCCAGGCGCACCCGGCTCGCCTTGTTTGTTTCGGGTTTGTTTGGGACGATGCTTCAGTAAGCATGAAGGCATACGGAGAGGAAGATGAGTTCCCTGCTTCATTCTAATAAGAGTCTAGCAAGCGTTCGGGATCTCCGACAAAGGGCTTCAAAAGTGGCCTAGATTTCATCAGCTGCTTTGACTGAAACTGCTGGTGAGGGAGATCCAGTCAGGGGCTTGTTTTAATTACCACAGCCAAAATAGTCACCACCTCCAAAGACCCATATCCTGCACTTTTACATGTGCCATCCATGTAGCAATCTGTTTACAGCCTCTCCAGAGGTTCGCTTCAGGAGTGCACCTCCTTCTAAACCCACTGTCCACTCACTGTCCAGTCTGTCTGCTCCACTGACCATACAGGACACTCTGTAGGTCTACAGGTCCAGACTGTAGTCCATCTGTTTCTCTGTATAGGACCCCCACAGGACCACCACAGAGCAGGTATGATGTGGGTGGTGGATCATTCTCAGCACTGCAGTGACACTGACGTGGTGGTGGTGTGTTAGTGTGTGTGGTGCTGGTGTGAGTGGATCAGACACAGCAGTGCTGCTGGAGTGTTGAGACACTGTGTCCACTCACTGTCCACTCTATTAGACACTCCTACCTTGCTGCTCCACCTTGTAGATGGACAGTCAGAGACGATAGCTCATCTGCTGCTGCACAGTGCAGTGTTGTCCTCCTCTAGTCCTTCATCAGTGGACACAGGACGCTGCCCCACAGGACGCTGCCCCACGGGACGCTGCCCACGGGACGCTGCCCACGGGACGCTGCCCACGGGACACTGCCCACAGGACACTGCCCACAGGACCCTGTTGGCTGAATAGTTGGTGGACGACCCACAGGACCCTGTTGGCTGAATAGTTGGTGGACGATTCTTAGTCCAGCAGTGACACTGAGGTGCCCAGCAGCACTGCTGTGTCTGATCCACTCACACCACCACCACCGTCACCACCACGTCAGTGTCACTGCAGAGCTGAGAATGATCCACCACCCACATAAATACCTGCTCGGCTGTACAGGCTCTCAAGAAGCACTGCCGCTGTGCTAAGAGAGGCTTGGAACATGTTAGCACTTGGGTTGGACTGTTAGGCTGTTCGTTAGACTGTTCAGTCTGTCACTGATTGGACTGGCCTGTGCTAGACCTGAGGGCTGGTTAGTGGTACAGTGAAGGTCTCAAGAAAGAAGTCACGTTTCCGTGGCATTCTCTGGGCCCACTCATCCATGTGTACGACACTCCATCCTTCCAGATCACTGCCACCCATACATGCCATCTGTCTTCCCAGGGGCGGAAGGGATCTCCCACAATGACGATGGGTCACATGGCTAGAAATGTTTGGTTGGAGGAGTATGACCTAGACTTACTACCCTGGCCAACTAATTCCCCAGGCTTGGACCCAGTTGGGTTTCTTTTGGACCACTTCATTTGTTGTGTTCACTCTATGGATCCTCCCCCACACGTCCTCCTGCAGATGTGAGATGCTGGTTAGGAATGGCTATTGGTGGTTAGCCAAATTAGCCTTTTAGCTCCCCTGCCAAAACTAAAGTATAGCCACATTTCTGAACCCAAACACGTCGTGATGGATCGACTGTTTGTTTTCCGCTGCACTGCTGCTTTAAGACTGAAATCTGGATACTGTTTCCCTTGCTCACTCTCTCCTCTCCCTGTGGCTCGATGAGAAAGAGAGAGAGAGAGAGAGAGAGAGAGAGAGAGAGAGAGAGAGAGAGAGAAAATGCCAAGCTTGCAGCAGTACAGTAGATCATTGTCTAACTCAATAATTGCCCTGATCTTGTCAGCACAAGTGTCAGATCTAATTCCAGCCCAAAACAAGGGGCGGATCTATAGTTGCTGTTTGAGCCTGACATTAGCTAAACACACACACACATATACCGTGCTAAGGTCAAGGCTGTTCCCCCAGTCCAGTACAGATGTCAGCTCCCAGCCAGTGCATACCTATTCTACCCTTCGGCTCGGCTGTGGTGTGTTGCATGTGGATGTGGTTTCTGATCAACCTTCGTTTCCACTCGGGCGTACGTCAAGGATGACCTGTATTTCCAATGCAGCTGAATGTTAAAAACTAAAGGAAATGAAAAAGAAACTGGAATTCTATAATACATATGGACGTTTGAGGTGGTGTGGAAACCCCAACCTACAACCCTGTGTAATAGACTTAGTGTGGTTGGTGTGGCTCACCTTCACCCACCAAGGAACTACAACCCCATGTTGGAGACAGGGGTTCGAATCCCAGTCTAGGTAGCAAATGCTGTGCTACACCAGTAAGAGTCCTTGGGCAAGACTCCTAACACTACACTGGCCCACCTGTAATAAGAGTAACCTGTAAGTCGCTCTGGATAAGAGCGTCAGCTAAATGCATGAAATGAAATGTGAAAGTGACTACAAGGGATACAATCCAAACCTGTTGGGCTGTTCTTGGTTGATTAGCCTCCCGGACGATAGGAGCCCCCTCTGTGGTGTTCTGGGGGGGTTATATTTGGATGGGAATGGGTTCTTTGGTTAAGGTCACAGTAGATTTGAACCACAGTGCCTGCACTGGAACTGCTGGATAACCAGGATAGGTTTTTCCTTGTGCTCATCATCCAAGTTATTCCAAGTTGCCAACTCTGGTGTTCACAAAGCTTCCAATGTGACAAATTGATTGGCATCTGTACTGGCTTGCACAATTCCCAGATTTGAATCCTCTAAGATCTACATGGAACAACCAGTAAAACACCAGGGAAGTCATCCACCAAATCTGGACCATTCCTTGATGCAGGAGAGCCCGAACATTGAACGTGGCCTACGTCCAGAAACTTGTCCTGTCCATGCCAAATCCAATCACAGCTGTTAATGGAGCTGGTGGAGGTGTTAGGTTGGCTATTAGGTGTGGTTCAGTCACAGGGGACTCCCTGTCTGGGCTGGGATCTGTGGGATCTACGGTCATCCCATGCTAATTGTGGAGCAGTGCGTTTGCTGTCCTTGCTCTAATCGTTACAGGCCAAGGTCTCAGTAAAACACGGCCTTGCTTGTTGGGATCGGGGTCCCGGGGTCTTCGAGCTGTGTTTTGATGCTGTTAATTTAAGTAGCTGTATTTCGACAGGCCTTGTAGAAGGAAGCTCCAGAAGGCCCCCTTTTTGTTTAACCTAGATAAGAAAGAGGACGTGAATATGGCTTTTGTTGGGTCCCCGTGTCTAAGCAGTTTTAGTTATTGAAATATTAATGTCTGAGCCTTGGCTTTGCTCCAGTTGGCTTTGTTAAAGGCTGCTCTATTCACGCAGCTTCCTTTCTGCAGCTGGGTATGCTAAACAGAGCAGCCTTCGGAAGCGGGAGGGAGCACACGCTGGGGTCTTTTCCTTCTTTAAACTTTTGTTTTTTAATTCTCAGGTTCGTTTTCTCTCCTGTACAGGCGTACGTACTGTACCTCAGCTGGCAGGGACTAGTTTGGGATATTTTCAGAAGTGCTGCCAGAATGTGTGACTAACACGGCAACCCAATTACTGCCGTCGCAAACTTGGCTCCCCTAGTTAGAATCCGAGTGTAGAAATCTCATTTTTCTCAGCCAGCAATTTGTATTCCGAATAGGGCTCCTCTCGCAGGCTGCGGTAGCGCTGGCTACCGGTGCAGTGCAATGGGAGAGGACGCTGTTGCATTTAATAACGCTGGGTAGAGCTTTGGCAGTGAGTAGCCGGGCTGGGAATGGCAGCGAAAATCCGTACTTGAGTAAGAGTACTGCAGCTGTGGTGATAATGTACCTGATGAGCCGACAAAGCATTGCGTTTAAATTTCCCAAATCATTTAGGTATCAACACTCAACCGGTATGTTAGGCCACCTGCCCGATTCTGGGCCTGGAGCTCTGGACGGGAAAAGGAGCAGATTCCAAAATCCTACATTCTAACAGAACTCATTAATATATCCAGCCCTAACATTTACATACAACCACACCGGACCTACAGAACCAACATGGTGGACCATGTGGAGAACTCCAGCTTTCCAGGCTGGGAAGGGGATGCTGGAATGTTTCATTCCCTTCCCGAGGAACCCAACTGTCAGCGGTACATGGTGGATGTCCATCTTTAACCCAGGCTGAAGTTCTTCCCGGTCACCAGCTTCCTAATGCCACCTTTAATGTGCCAGCTTGTACAGGTGCCGGAGAGTTGCCACGGCACCATTTAATGTGGATCAGAAAATTCCCAAAATAAGATTTCCAGCTCCCACATCTTTGACAGGATCCCGGACAGTTTTAATCCTGCAGTTTCCCAAACTCCTGGACAATATGGAGCAGCTCCGCTCAGCGTTTGGCGCTGCGTAGCTATATTAGCTATTGCTAAGCACTTTCCCAGGATCAGTGTTCAGACACTCAGTGGGTCCAGATGTGGTGGAGGCCTTCCCTGGCACAGTTCCGAGGAGAATTCCCTGTAGGCTGGGATTGTATCCACTGCTGGTAGACCCGTATGACCGTACGCTTCCATACACCTGCAGATTCAGCTACTTCCTCATGGTCTTTGGCCACGCCCACATGCAGTCCCTCCTTTTAGCCAATCATTAACATCTGCTCTGGAGCCATTTTCCACACATGGAACGAGACATTCCCTGCACTGTAGCACCTCTTCCCAATCTATGGATCCAGTCACTCACAGCCCACAGGGGTTTATAGACACATCTTACTCGTGTAGCGCCACCTGCAGGAGCCTGAAGGTACTACCACCTTAAACCAGCATTGTGATTTATACTTTGTGTCTGATGAGCTTATGAAATTCACGTGCAGACTGCACAGGTCACATGATATAGCGCTTGTGATGTCACACTTTGTTCCCGAGCGTCGACTGGTTACCTGTACATGAGATTCCCTCGGTAACAATGGTAATAGATGTTACTTGACTTTGCTGAACTGAATGAACTCTGTGCCCTGAAGATAAAAACCCATTTCAGCGAACCCGTGCTCGGAGTTAGACCCGACTGGGAGCATCCGATGCATGGTGTCCAGTGGATTACATAAGTGGTCTTTACATTCCGCGCTGGTTTTCCTGCATGTCCGCGTATGTGTGCGATGCATGCAGGACCAGCTCTCCTTTATGGAGAGTGGCAGAGTGGAGTGCTGCTGGGGAAAAGAACAGGCCTTGAGAAACATGCCGAGGGGCGATAATTGGATTTACGGCGCAGGTGCCGGAACATGCGAGCGGAACACTGCAGCCGCCGCACAGAACAAAAGCGGAGCGTGTGGGAAGAAAGCTCTGTCTACACACGGACACTTCTGTACACAGGAACGTTACATGCAAACGTCTTCGCGGGTGAGCACGGCGTCTCAACCCAACATATAGAACAAAGACTTACAGCACACTAACACATTACACTTACTGAGTTACTGTACACCGACACACTACTTACAGCACACTAACACATTACACTTACTGAGTTACTGTACACCGACACGCTACTTACAGCACACTAACACATTACACTTACTGAGTTACTGTACACCAACACACTACTTACAGCACACTAACACATTACACTTACTGAGTTACTGTACACCAACACACTACTTACAGCACACTAACACATTACACTTACTGAGATACTGTACACCGACACACTACTTACAGCACACTAACACATTACACTTACTGAGTTACTGTACACCGACACACTACTTACAGCACACTAACACATTACACTTACTGTTATTGTACACCACTGCACTACTTACAGTACACTAACACATTACACTTACTGATTTACTGTACACCAACACACTACTTACAGCACACTAACACATTACCTTACTGAGTTACTGTACACCAACACACTACTTACAGCACACTAACACATTACACTTACTGAGTTACTGTACACCAACACACTACTTACAGCACACTAACACATTACACTTACTGAGTTACTGTACACCAACACACTACTTACAGCACACTAACACATTACACTTACTGAGTTACTGTACACCAACACACTACTTACAGCACACTAACACATTACACTTACTGAGTTACTGTACACCAACACACTACTTACAGCACACTAACACATTACACTTACTGAGTTACCGTACACCGACACACTACTTACAGCACACTAACACACTACACTTACTGAGTTACCGTACACCAACACTACTTACAGCACACTAACACATTACACTTACTGAGTTACTGTACACCGACACACTACTTACAGCACACTAACACACTACACTTACTGAGTTACCGTACACCAACACTACTTACAGAACACTAACACATTACACTTACTGAGTTACCGTACACCGACACGCTACTTACAGCACACTAACACATTACACTTACTGAGTTACCGTGCACCAACACGCTACTTACAGCACACTAACGCATTACACTTACTGAGTTACCGTACACCGACACGCTACTTACAGCACACTAACACATTACACTTACTGAGTTACCGTACACGACACGCTACTTACAGCACACTAACACATTACACTTACTCCACGACTGTACACAAACACACTACTTACAGCACACTAACACATTACACTTACTGAGTTACCGTACACCGACACGCTACTTACAGCACACTAACACATTACACTTACTGAGTTACCGTACACCGACACGCTACTTACAGCACACTAACACATTACACTTACTGAGTTACCGTACACCGACACGCTACTTACAGCACACTAACACATTACACTTACTGAGTACCGTACACCGACACGCTACTTACAGCACACTAACACATTACACTTACTGAGTTACCGTACACCGACACGCTACTTACAGCACAAACACATTTTTTACTTTTTACTTTACACTTACACACTAACACATTACACTTACTGAGTTACCGTACACCGACACACTACTTACAGCACACTAACACATTACACTTACTGAGTTACTGTACACCGACACACTACTTACAGCACACTAACACATCACACTTACTGAGTTACTGTACACCGACACACTACTTACACCACACTAACACATTACACTTACTGAGTTACTGTACACCGACACACTACTTACAGCACACTAACACATCACACTTACTGAGTTACTGTACACCGACACACTACTTACACCACACTAACACATTACACTTACTGAGTTACTGTACACCAGACCCTACTTACAGCACACTAACACATTACACTTACTGAGTTACCGTACACCGACACGCTACTTACAGCACACTAACACATTATACTTACTGAGTTACTGTACACCAACACACTACTTACAGCACACTAACACATTACACTTACTGAGTTACTGTACACCAACACGCTACTTACAGCACACTAACACATTATACTTACTGAGTTACTGTACACCGACACACTACTTACAGCACACTAACACACTACACTTACTGAGTTACTGTACACCGACACTACTTACAGCACACTAACACATTACACTTACTGAGTTACTGTACACCGACACACTACTTACAGCACACTAACACATTACACTTACTGAGTTACTGTACACCAACACGCTACTTACAGTACACTAACACATTACACTTACTGAGTTACTGTACACCGACACTCTACTTCAGTTGATATTTACAGATCACGGTGAGTCATGCAGTAACAGAATCCAGATAATGAGGTCTATAAACAGGCACTGAGCTCCTCCACACGGTTTGAGGGATTTAGCAGGATGTTAGTTGTTGCTGAAAAGCTTCCATCTCTACAGTTACTGCTAAAACTAAGGAAGCAACGTTCAGGTGTGTAAATCATTCAAGCTACTCACATACCATACTGTGAAGTGTTTGATATTGGTGGTGTTTATGATCTGATCTATTTAGACCTGAGTTATTAGATATGGTAATAAACTGAGTATTTACTTTCTTCTTGGTCCACAAGCTTGTCCGCGATATCAACACCGTAATCAGGAACGGCTTCAATACAGCTTTTTGTTCCTACTTGTGTTTCACAGACACACTTCATTAAAGTCCGCTATTTTTTCCATTAACTGTGAATAAGGTGGAAAAGCATACGTCCATCCACTTCTGGGATTTTTTGGATATACACTAAAATTCTTTATCTTTGAGTGGCTCTGTGCTTATTATGTTTATTATACTAAAACTAATGACACTTTCTATTGTCGCTATGGAAACAATCATAACATTGACCAAACTTTACCTAATGTTTCAGTAGTGTCTGTTTCAGTAGTGAGTATTTCAGTAGTTAGTGTTTAAAGAGTTTCATTTTTAATAATGAGTATTTCCGTAGTGAGTATTTCCGTAGTGAGTATTTCCGTAGTGAGTATTTCCGTAGTGAGTATTTCTGTAGTGAGTATTTGGTGTCTGTTTCGACTGTGAGTATTTCAGTGGTGGCTTTCAGTAGCTTCTGTTTTAATAATGAGTATTTCAGTAGTATGTATTTCACTGGTGGCTATTTTACTGGTGACCTGTTAGTTACTGTTTCAGTAGTGGTTCTCTTGCTAGTCACTGTTTTTGGCCGTGTTTCGGTGGTGACCATGTTTCGGTGGTGACCGTGTTTCGCTAGTCACTGTTTTTGGCCATGTTTCGGTGGTGACCGTGTTTCGGTAGTGACAGTGTTTCGCTAGTCACTGTTTTTGGCCGTGTTTCGGTGGTGACTGTGTTTCCGTGGTGGCTGTGTTTTGGTGGTGGCTTTGTTTCATTGCTGACTGTGTTTTGGTGGTGACTGTGTTTTGGTGGTGACTGTGTTTTGGTGGTGACTGTGTTTTGGTGGTGACTGTGTTTCGGTGGTGACTGTGTTTCGGTGGTGACTGTGTTTCGGTGGTGGCCGTGTATCATTGGTGACCGTGTTTCGGTGGTGACCGTGTTTTGGTGGTGACTGTGTTTCGGTGGTGACCGTGTTTTGGTGGTGGCCGTGTTTCACTAGTCACTGTTTTTGGCTGTGTTTCGGTGGTGGCCATGTTTCGGTGGTGACCGTGTTTCGGTGGTGGCTGTGTTTCCTGTGACCGTTTGTTTAGTACTGACTAACAGGAGTGACGTATGACAGTGGCTGTTTCTGTACTGAGTGTTTCAGGACTGGCTGTTTCAATTATGGCTTTTTCGATTGTGATGATTTTAGTAAAACAGCTGTGTACACGTACACACACACACACGCACATGCACACACACACACACACACACACACACACACACACACACACACACTCACACATGCGCACACACACTCAATCGCTATGTAAACAGAGTGGTTCTGAGTAGTTTGGTGTGAAACGCTCAGTTCAAAAGTGAGAACTGTTCACAGTTTTGGTCGCAGGAACCAGACGTCCCCTCTAAAAGCTCCCTCACAGGAAGTTCCTACATGAGGTGGTTCTGAATACGCTGCCTGATGTCTGAGACGCTGTTTATGATAGTGTGGAGAAGATCTCAGCCTTAAACTCCATTCATGGTGGAGAGATACATGCTGCAGGGCGCTGTGAGGTCAAATAGTCCCCCAAAGGAATTTAGTATTTCCAGGTTTTCCAGATTTTCATCCTCAACATTCCATGTAGACACTCAGGTTGTTGACATGTAGGTGCACGGGTGGTTTAGATGGTAAAGTTTCTGTATGTGTGTTCTAGACGTGGAGAACCTATTCCTACTCCTGGTTCCCATTCCTGTTTACATCCTAATCAACCAATTATGGAGAAATGTTGTATGTAATATCACTAATTATTAGACTGTTCTGAATACTGAGTTTATTCATGTATGCGTGGCTTCACCACGCTGCATATTCAACCACTCCTGGATCCAGACTGTATATATTTAGCTGTGTATTAATTATTGCACTGCCTTGTTTCTTAAAACCCAGCAGAAACCATAACAACCGGAATCAATCAAACGATTAGTGACATGCAGCATACAGTATTCCAGGATATGATCCATTTTGAGAATATTAGATATGTGATAATCCACTTGCATGTAGAAAAATAAAGTCAAACTGAGAAGACGACCCCTAGCAACCACCTGGAAGACCTGGTAGACCCACCACCACTTCCCCTATCATAGAACATCAACAAGGAGAGCATCCAGCTCCGTCGGAACTGAGAACTTCCATAGGTGTTCCTGTCCATCCTTCTTCCACTGAGAGAAGACACCTCAACACTATGGAGGTCTGAAAGGAGGTGTAGCAGTTCAAAGAAGCTGGTGGTGTTTTCAGAACAATGCACTGACCACCCCAGAGTCCAGAACCTCAACACCACTTAACACCACTTCTAAACCAGCTTCAGAACTGAGCTTTGGACGTGTGTCTCTATGAGGACCCCGAAGTGAGTCTCCTGAGAAGCTCCTGTAACGCAGGTGAGGAGTGGACGCTGTGAACGCGGAGCCTGCTCCGTCTGTCCGTGGTGTGAGACAGCGCCATGTGTAGAGCGTTCTGATGTGGATGTGCGAGGGTAGAAGTGTCTCTCCACGCCGCTGCCTGTTTTAAATAACGGCCCTTCTTCTTCTCTCCTGCTCTGTGTTGCATCAGCCCACGCTGCCATGGGCAACCGCTACCGAAATCAGGTCAGGGCTAATTTGCTAGCTTTCCAGAGGAGGTCCAGAAAAGCCGTTTTAATTACGCGCGCCGCCATGAATAAAGATGGCACGTCACCTCGCGGGCTGGCGGAGGCACGTTCCAGCTCGAGTGTATTTGCATAAGAGCATGCGGAGCGGGTCACTGCGGGACGTCCTGGGCCGTGCGCTTGGCCTGTGGAAATGCCTGGGGTGCAGAGTTCAACTAGGAGGCCCTAAAAGAGAACATCGCCGCCATCGTTTAACCCAGTCCGAGCCTGAATGGAAGACACGAACTGAACCAGGGCAGTGTGTGTAAGTATGGAAGGCCTGGTGTAGAGATAGAGGTGAGGTAAAGTACATCCGGTCTATAAGGGGACGACGGCACACGGTATGAGGTGTGAGGACTTAGTCATGCAGTTAGCGCCATGGTAATTGCTTTCATTGCTTGTTGGCTACACTGTCCTCATATATCCAGCGCCAGAAGGGAGGAACCAAACATCTTAACTGACTTAATACATAGGTGTAAGGTTCTAAAGGAGTCTTTACCAAGCACACACCACTCACCATCACCACAGGAGTCATTACCAACCATCAAATACACACACACACACACACACACACACACACACACACACACACACACACACACACACACACACCACTCACCACCGCCCTCTAAAGGAATCATTACCAAATATCAAATACCACTCACTACCACCCTCTAAAGGAGTCATTACCAACCATCACATAAACACCACTCACGGCCTCCCTCTAAAGGAGTCATTACCAACCATCACATAAACACCACTCACCGCCTCCCTCTAAAGGAGTCATTACCAACCCTTACACACACTACTCACCACCACCCTCTAAAGGAGTCATTACCAACCATCAAATACCACTCACTACCACCCTCTAAAGGAGTCATTACCAACCATCAAATAAACACCACTCACCACTGTCCTCTAAAGGAGTCATTACCAACCATCAAATAAACACCACTCACCACCGCCCTCTAAAGGAGTCATTACCAACCATCAAACACCACTCACCACCGCCCTCTAAAGGAGTCATTACCAACCCTTACACACACCACTCACCACCGCCCTCTAAAGGAGTCATTACCAACCATCAAATAAACACCACTCACCACCGCCCTCTAAAGGAGTCATTACCAACCATCAAATAAACACCACTCACCACCGCCCTCTAAAGGAGTCATTACCAACCATCAAACACCACTCACCACCGCCCTCTAAAGGAGTCATTACCAACCATCAAATAAACATCACTCACCACCGCCCTCTAAAGGAGTCATTACCAACCATCAAATACCACTCACCGCCTCCCTCTAAAGGAGTCATTACCAACCCTTACACACACCACTCACCACCGCCCTCTAAAGGAGTCATTACCAACCATCAAACACCACTCACCACCGCCCTCTAAAGGAGTCATTACCAACCATCAAATAAACACCACTCACCACCGCCCTCTAAAGGAGTCATTACCAACCATCAAATAAACACCACTCACCACCGCCCTCTAAAGGAGTCATTACCAACCATCAAATAAACACCACTCACCACCGCCCTCTAAAGGAGTCATTACCAACCCTTACACACACCACTCACCACCGCCCTCTAAAGGAGTCATTACCAACCATCAAACACCACTCACCGCCTCCCTCTAAAGGAGTCATTACCAACCCTTACACACACCACTCACCACCGCCCTTTAAAGGAGTCATTACCAACCATCAAACACCACTCACCACCGCCCTCTAAAGGAGTCATTACCAACCATAAAATACACACCACTCACCACCACCCTCTAAAGGAGTCATTACCAACCATCAAATACACACCACTCACCACCACCCTCTAAAGGAGTCATTACCAACCATCAAATACACACCACTCACCACCACCCTCTAAAGGAGTGATTACCAACCATCAAATAAACACCACTCACCACCACCCTCTAAAGGAGTCATTGCCAAATATCAAACACCACTCACCACCACCCTCTAAAGGAGTCATTACCAACCCTTACACACACCACTCACCACCGCCCTCTAAAGGAGTCATTACCAACCATCAAACACCACTCACCACCGCCCTCTAAAGGAATCATTACCAACCATCAAATACCACTCACTACCACCCTCTAAAGGAGTCATTACCAACCATCACATAAACACCACTCACCGCCTCCCTCTAAAGGAGTCATTACCAACCCTTACACACACCACTCACCACCGCCCTTTAAAGGAGTCATTACCAACCATCAAACACCACTCACCACCGCCCTCTAAAGGAGTCATTACCAACCATCAAATACACACCACTCACCACCACCCTCTAAAGGAGTCATTACCAACCATCAAATACACACCACTCACCACCACCCTCTAAAGGAGTCATTACCAACCATCAAATAAACACGACTCACCACTGCCCTTTAAAGGAGTCATTACCAAACATCAAACACCACTCACCACCACCCTCTAAAGGAGTCATTACCAACCATCAAATAAACACCACTCACCACCACCCTCTAAAGGAGTCATTGCCAAATATCAAACACCACTCACCACCACCCTCTAAAGGAGTCATTACCAACCATCAAATAAACACCACTCACCACCACCCTCTAAAGGAGTCATTACCAAATATCAAACACCACTCACCACCACCCTCTAAAGGAGTCATTACCAACCATCAAATAAACACCACTCACCACCGCCCTCTAAAAGAGTCATTACCAACCATCAAACACCACTCACCACCGCCCTCTAAAGGAATCATTACCAACCATCAAATACCACTCACTACCACCCTCTAAAGGAGTCATTACCAACCATCACATAAACACCACTCACCGCCTCCCTCTAAAGGAGTCATTACCAAATATCAAACACCACTCACCACCACCCTCTAAAGGAGTCATTACCAACCATCAAATAAACACCACTCACCACCACCCTCTAAAGGAGTCATTACCAACCATCAAACACCACTCACCACCACTCTCTAAAGGAGTCATTACCAAACATCAAACATCACTCACCACCGCCCTCTAAAGGAGTCATTACCAACCATCAAATACCACTCACTACCACCCTCTAAAGGAGTCATTACCAACCATCAAATAAACACCACTCACCACCGCCCTCTAAAGGAGTCATTACCAACCATCAAATAAACACCACTCACCACCGCCCTCTAAAGGAGTCATTACCAACCATCAAATAAACATCACTCACCACCGCCCTCTAAAGGAGTCATTACCAACCATCAAATACCACTCACCGCCTCCCTCTAAAGGAGTCATTACCAACCCTTACACACACCACTCACCACAGCCCTCTAAAGGAGTCATTACCAACCATCAATCACCACTCACCACCGCCCTCTAAAGGAGTCATTACCAACCATCAAATAAACACCACTCACCACCGCCCTCTAAAGGAGTCATTACCAACCATCAAATAAACACCACTCACCACCGCCCTCTAAAGGAGTCATTACCAACCATCAAATAAACACCACTCACCACCGCCCTCTAAAGGAGTCATTACCAACCCTTACACACACCACTCACCACCGCCCTCTAAAGGAGTCATTACCAACCATCAAACACCACTCACCGCCTCCCTCTAAAGGAGTCATTACCAACCCTTACACACACCACTCACCACCGCCCTTTAAAGGAGTCATTACCAACCATCAAACACCACTCACCACCGCCCTCTAAAGGAGTCATTACCAACCATCAAATACACACCACTCACCACCACCCTCTAAAGGAGTCATTACCAACCATCAAATACACACCACTCACCACCACCCTCTAAAGGAGTCATTACCAACCATCAAATACACACCACTCACCACCACCCTCTAAAGGAGTCATTACCAACCATCAAACACCACTCACCACTGCCCTTTAAAGGAGTCATTACCAAACATCAAACACCACTCACCACCACCCTCTAAAGGAGTCATTACCAACCATCAAATAAACACCACTCACCACCACCCTCTAAAGGAGTCATTGCCAAATATCAAACACCACTCACCGCCTCCCTCTAAAGGAGTCATTACCAACCCTTACACACACCACTCACCACCGCCCTTTAAAGGAGTCATTACCAACCATCAAACACCACTCACCACCGCCCTCTAAAGGAGTCATTACCAACCATAAAATACACACCACTCACCACCACCCTCTAAAGGAGTCATTACCAACCATCAAATACACACCACTCACCACCACCCTCTAAAGGAGTCATTACCAACCATCAAATAAACACGACTCACCACTGCCCTTTAAAGGAGTCATTACCAAACATCAAACACCACTCACCACCACCCTCTAAAGGAGTCATTACCAACCATCAAATAAACACCACTCACCACCACCCTCTAAAGGAGTCATTGCCAAATATCAAACACCACTCACCACCACCCTCTAAAGGAGTCATTACCAACCATCAAATAAACACCACTCACCACCACCCTCTAAAGGAGTCATTACCAAATATCAAACACCACTCACCACCACCCTCTAAAGGAGTCATTACCAACCATCAAATAAACACCACTCACCACCGCCCTCTAAAGGAGTCATTACCAACCATCAAACACCACTCACCACCGCCCTCTAAAGGAATCATTACCAACCATCAAATACCACTCACTACCACCCTCTAAAGGAGTCATTACCAACCATCACATAAACACCACTCACCGCCTCCCTCTAAAGGAGTCATTACCAAATATCAAACACCACTCACCACCACCCTCTAAAGGAGTCATTACCAACCATCAAATAAACACCACTCACCACCACCCTCTAAAGGAGTCATTACCAACCATCAAACACCACTCACCACCACTCTCTAAAGGAGTCATTACCAAACATCAAACATCACTCACCACCGCCCTCTAAAGGAGTCATTACCAACCATCAAATAAACACCACTCACTACCACCCTCTAAAGGAGTCATTACCAACCATCAAATACCACTCAATACCACCCTCTAAAGGAGTCATTACCAACCATCACATAAACACCACTCACCGCCTCCCTCTAAAGGAGTCATTACCAACCCTTACACACACCACTCACCACCGCCCTCTAAAGGAGTCATTACCAACCATCAAACACCACTCACCACCGCCCTCTAAAGGAGTCATTACCAACCATCAAATAAACACCACTCACCACTGCCCTCTAAAGGAGTCATTACCAACCATCAAATACCACTCACTACCATCCTCTAAAGGAGTCATTACCAACCATCAAATACCACTCACTACCACCCTCTAAAGGAGTCATTACCAACCATCACATAAACACCACTCACCGCCTCCCTCTAAAGGAGTCATTACCAACCCTTACACACACCACTCACCACCGCCCTTTAAAGGAGTCATTACCAACCATCAAACACCACTCACCACCGCCCTCTAAAGGAGTCATTACCAACCATCAAATACACACCACTCACCACCACCCTCTAAAGGAGTCGTTACCAACCATCAAATACACACCACTCACCACCACCCTCTAAAGGAGTCATTACCCACCATCAAATAAACACGACTCACCACTGCCCTTTAAAGGAGTCATTGCCAAATATCAAACACCACTCACCACCACCCTCTAAAGGAGTCATTACCAACCATCAAATAAACACCACTCACCACCACCCTCTAAAGGAGTCATTACCAACCATCAAATAAACACCACTCACCACTGTCCTCTAAAGGAGTCATTACCAACCATCAAATAAACACCACTCACCACCTCCCTCTAAAGGTGCCCCTGTAAAATCCGATCTTTTCCACCTGGGCAGGGGTCCTGTCCTCCGTGGCCCCCTGGTTTTGATGTCTCCCCCTCTGTAGGGGTTTAAATGAAGGTGGAGGAGCAGACGGGATTAACATATTAACAGCACGGCTGGAAGGCAGAGCAGACAGATGCTCCCGGAATCTGAATACAAACGCTCCGTTCTGGCACGACTCTGAAGAGTGGAACAGATGCAGCAGAGCGTTTGTGTTCACAGGTGCGCAGGTGCGAAGAGCTCAGGTTGCGGCCTGTCTGCTACCGCGGCTGGACAGTTGGAGCGTGGTGCTGAAAGATGCATGACGGACTGTCCAGAAAAACTCCTGCAGCATTTAAATGTCCGTCGCTTTCCAGACCTGACGCTGTGACCGTTTTCAGAAGCATTACACATACTCTCTGTCTCCACTCTCCATCTCTCTCGCTCCATCCTCTCGCTCCCTCCCTCTCTCTGCACCTCCACCTCTCCTTCCTCTCATATCATGTCCTTTTTTACCTCTAGCTTTTTTCCTCTCTCCCTCTCTGTCTGTGCTCAACCTGGCTTTCAGTATCATTTTAATATCACCGCACACCTCCAGTATTACCCAGCAACCAAATATCCAGTATTACCCAACAAACACCAGAAGTTGAATTATTATAATTTTTTTTTTTTTTACCAAACACCTATATCTTCCATTCACTCACCATTCTCCACCAAACACTGATATTCTCCATCAACTCACCATCATTCTTTACCAAACACCAAAATCCTCCATTAATTCGTCATTTTTTACCAAACACTGAAATCCTCCTTCAACTTACCATCATTTTTTACCAAACACCAACATCCTCCATCAATTCATCATTTTTTGATGAATTCCTTCATTAACTCACCATCATTCTCCACCAATATTCTAAATCAACTCAGCATCATTCTTTACCAAACACCAACATCCTTCATCAGTTTTATCATTTTTTTTAACTAAACACCAATATCGTCCCTCAACTCACAATCATTCTTTACCAAACACCAGTATCCTCCATCAATTCACAATTTTTTTTACCAAACACCAATATCCTCCATTAACTCACCACCATTCTCCACCAAACACCGATATTCTCCATCAACTCACTATCATTCTATACCACACACCAACATCCTCCATCAATTCATCATTTCTTTAATAAAAACCAATATCTCCCATTAACTCACCATCATTCTCCACCAAACACCAATATCGTCCCTCAACACACCATCATTCTTTACCAAACACCGATATCCTTCATCAATTCATCATTCTTTACCAAACACCAATGTCCTCCATTAACTTAGCATCATTCTTTACCAAACACCAAAATCCTCCATCAATTCATCATTTTTTACCAAACACCAATATCCTCCATTAACTCACCATCATTCTCCACCAAACACGTTTTCCATCGACTCACCATAATTCTTTACCAAACACCAACATCTTCCATCAATTCATCTTTTTTTTTTAACTAAACACCGATATCATCCCTCAGCTCACCATCATTCTTTACCAAACACCACTATCGTCCATCTATTCATATTTCTTTTTACCAAACACCAATATCCTCCATTAACTCACCATCATTCTCCACCAAACACCAGCATACTCCATCAATTCATCATTCTTTACCAAACACCAATATTCTCCATCTATTCATATTGTTTTTACCAAACACCGATATTCTCCATCAGCTCACCATCATTCTTTACCAAACACCAGCATCCTCCATCAATTCATCATTTTATACCCAACACCAATATTCTCCATTAACTCACCATCATTCTCCACCAAACACCAATATCCTCCCTCAACTCACCACCATTCTTTACCAAACACTGATATCCTCCCTCAACTCACCATCATTCTTTACCAAACACCAATATCCTCCCTCAACTCATAATCATTCTTTACCACACACCAACATCCTCCATCAATTCATAATTTCTTTAATAAAAACCAATATCCTCCCTCAACTCACCACCATTCTTTACCAAACACTGATATCCTCCCTCAGCTCACCATCATTCTCCACCAAACACAGATATTCTCCATCAGCTCACCATCATTCTTTACCAAACACCAACATCCTCCATCAATTCATCATTCTTTACCAAACACCAATATCCTCCATTAACTCACCATCATTCTCCACCAAACACTAATATTCTCCCTCAGCTCACCGTCATTCTTTACCTAACACCAACATCCTCCATCAATTCATAATTTCTTTAATAAAAAACAATATCCTCCCTCAGCTCACCATCATTCTCCACCAAACACAGATATCCTCCATCAGCTCACCATCATTCTCCACCAAACACAGATATCCTCCATCAGCTCACCATCATTCTCCACCAAACACAGATATCCTCCCTCAGCTCACCATCATTCTCCACCAAACACAGATATCCTCCATCAGCTCACCATCATTCTCCACCAAACACAGATATCCTCCATCAGCTCACCATCATTCTCCACCAAACACAGATATCCTCCATCAGCTCACCATCATTCTCCACCAAACACAGATATCCTCCATCAGCTCACCATCATTCTCCACCAAACACTAATATTCTCCCTCAGCTCACCGTCATTCTTTACCTAACACCAACATCCTCCATCAATTCATAATTTCTTTAATAAAAAACAATATCCTCCCTCAGCTCACCATCATTCTCCACCAAACACAGATATCCTCCCTCAGCTCACCATCATTCTCCACCAAACACAGATATCCTCCCTCAGCTCACCATCATTCTCCACCAAACACAGATATCCTCCCTCAGCTCACCATCATTCTCCACCAAACACAGATATCCTCCCTCAGCTCACCATCATTCTCCACCAAACACAGATATCCTCCATCAGCTCACCATCATTCTCCACCAAACACAGATATCCTCCCTCAGCTCACCATCATTCTCCACCAAACACAGATATCCTCCATCAGCTCACCATTATTCTCCACCAAACACAGATATCCTCCATCAGCTCACCATCATTCTCCACCAAACACAGATATCCTCCATCAGCTCACCATCATTCTCCACCAAACACAGATATTCTCCATCAGCTCACCATCATTCTCCACCAAACACAGATATTCTCCATCAGCTCACCATCATTCTTTACCAAACACCAACATCCTCTATCAATTCATCATTCTTTACCAAACACCAATATTCTCCATTAACTTAACATCATTCTTTACCAAACACTGATATCCTCAACTCACTGAGATTCTCCGTTGTCCCTGAAACACCGCCCCTTCCCAGCCCAACACTAGCAGATAAGCACGTCAGCATGCCTCCGTAGACCCTAACGCTCAGATGTTTGTGATGTCTGCCTCTGTCCTTCCTCGTGGTGATTTCTCGGGACCGCCGGGTCTCTGCTGGCCGGGATTCCTGACTCAGTCCGATGTGCAGAAAGCCTCTTAAAGGTTGCATTAGGAGCGCTGCTCCGGAGCCGGACGAGATTCCGTTAAGGCTTTGAGGTTCTGGCCTCAGGAAGGGCCAGATGGGGTCAGCGAGAGAGGGAGTGACGTCCTGAGACTACACAGGCCTGTTTATTTACTCCAGACACTCGCCTAACACTCTCCTAACACGGCCCCGGATTAGCGTGCGGGATCAGAGAGGCACAGCTCAGCGCTTTTGGACGTTTCCCAGAATGTTCCTTCCAGCGTTCAGGCTGACTGTGTTTGTCCTGCGCGCCACTCGGGTAGACGTTCAGAGACTAAACAGACGAGGCGTCTGTGTTTGGACGGTCAGTGTGCGTGTTTGGTTAGCTGTTTATGTTTGTGTATTAATATCTGGTTATTAAATATGAGGAGAGAGAGAGAGAGAGAGAGAGAGGGGGACTCAGTCATGGAGAGACTCAGAATGGCAGCGGGTCATCTTCAGTGACGAGTCCCGCTTTAGTCTTGGTGGAGACGCCCAACGAACCCGTGTGTGGAGGCAACGTGGTCAGCACCAAGATGAACGGTTTTTTGTCCTACGTTTGGAAGGCCTGGTGTCCCTCCACCTCCACCCCTACCGCACCATCTGCAGGAACTGTGTGAGGATGTTCAAGCTGCATGGGATGGATTATCACAGGACACCATTAGGAACCCCTACAGCTCCATACCGAGACGTCTGGAGTGTTGGGTTAGCGAACACGGCGGCCCGACGCCATACTGAGAGACAGACTTCTGTATGTGTAGCTCAATAAATATTGATCATATCAGTCTAAATTTATCATCAGTTATTGATCCTGGTCACCTTTATCCTCCTTCCCAACACACCTGCCCTAACGAAGCTTTTTAATGGCTCACTAAGCTGTGAAGGCAGTTGGACGGCACATGGCACAGCTGGGATTTGAACCTGATCCCCAGTTTGGCAGGGCGACCCTTCTGGCTGTACAAGCTCATAAAAGCAATTACCGATAGCTAGAGCTGCCCGGCATTCAGACGCTCGCGATGGGCGACAACAGGAGGACAGAACACGAGCGCAGAGGCAAATCTGAGAGGCAGAAAACAAATCAGCCGAGCACAAAGCAATGAGGAACGCGTGAGGGCTGATAACAAGGCTCCGCCGGAGAAAAGAGCCCGCCAACTGATTGTGAAGCGACAGCAAAGCTGATAAAGTGTTCCAGGAGGAAACTGTCATTCTTACTTTGCAGCCGGCTCGCTGCTGTTGCGCTCCTGCAGTCGGGCCTTGCCAGCGAGCGCGTAACTGTCTTTGTGTTTGTGCTTCCTGATTTCTCGGCCTGCTATCTTCCCTACGTTAATGCCGACTCGACACGCTCGGAAACATGGAGTGTGCAGGTGCTAAACTCCAAGTCCTCCAGACATTTAACACCTGTAATTCTGACAAAGTGAAATTTAAATAGGTAAATTAATGAACCACAATATAACCACCAGCACCATTCTCCACCATAATGCTCCAACACCACCAAACATCATTCTCCAACAAACACCATCATTTTTCAACAAACACCAATGTTCTACACCAAACACCACCATTATTCAACAACTAAATCCAAAATTTTTCAACCCGACATTTCTCAACAGACACCAGCATTCTCCAAGCCATAATACTCCAACACCACCAAACATCATTCTCCAGCAAACACCAAAATTCTTTATCAAGCACCACAATTACTCAACAAAATCCATAATTCTCCATCCAGACGTTTCCCAAGACACCACCATTCTCCAAGTCATAATACTCCAACACCACCAAACATCAATCTCCAACAAACACCATCATTCTCCAACAACAACATTCTACACCAAGCACCAACATTACATAACAACAAAATCCATAATTCTCCCACCAGACATTTCCCAACAGACACCACCATTCTCCAAGTCATAATACTCCAACACCACCAAACATTGTTCTCCAACAAACACCATCATTCTTTCTTAAACACCACCATTCTCCAGAACAGCCCAACATTCTCCTACAATAACCATTCTACAATAACCAAAATCCTCTATTAAACACCACCATTTTTCAACAAATTCCATAAATCTCCAGATATCTCTAAACATCACCAT
Organism: Prochilodus magdalenae; assembly: GCA_024036415.1. Lineage (NCBI taxonomy): Eukaryota > Metazoa > Chordata > Actinopteri > Characiformes > Prochilodontidae > Prochilodus > Prochilodus magdalenae. Next base: position 77,302 of record JAMWET010000346.1, on the reverse strand, counting down.
ACTCCTGTAAATACCATAATACTAATTACCAATAATCTCCCTCAAACACCAACATTCTCCACCAAACACCACCAGTACTCAACAAAATCCATAATTCTCCACCCAGACATTTCCCAACAGACACCACCATTCTCCAAGCCATTATACTCCAACAGCAGCATTCTCCACTAAACATCATTCTTCAACATATAGCAGTATTCTCTAAAACCATAAGTCTCTAACACCAACATTCTCCACGTTGTCCAACAAACATCATCAGTCTTCATCAAATACATTCTTTATACAAACTCCACCATTCCCCACAAAATACCATAATTCCCCAACCGATAAGATCAGTCTTTACCAAAACTGAGCACCCTAAAACAAACACCAACATGCCTCATCATAATTCACCACCAAACACAAGCAATTTCCAAAACCAGAATTCTAACACCTTCAAAAATCCTTCCTCACCAAACACCAAACCATAATTTTCCAAAACTAGATTCCTCGAACACCAGCAAACTTCACCAAACTTCATTCCCCACCAAACACCACTATTCTCCAGTCATAATTCTCTAACATCAACAACCTCCACTAAAAACCTTCCCCACCATACACCACTATTTTCTACCAAACACCCCCATTCCCCATCGAACACCAAGGTTCTCCAGCAAGCACCATGCTTATCCATCTAATACCATATAATCAAATACCAACACTTATCAAACAATCTGGACTTTACCAAACACCATCGTTCTCAACCACATATCATTCCCCAACAAACACCATCAGCCTTCACCAAACGCCATCATTCTTAACCACATCCTTCCCCAACAAACACCATCAGTCTTCACCAAACACCATCATTCTCAACCACATAACATCCTTCCCCAACAAACACCATCAGTCACCAAACACCATCATTCTCAACCACATAACATCCTTCCCCAACAAACACCATCAGCCTTCACCAAACACCATCATTCTTAACCACATCCTTCCCCAACAAACACCATCAGCCTTCACCAAACACCATCATTCTCAACCACATAACATCCTTCCCCAACAAACACCATCAGCCTTCACCAAACACCATCATTCTTAACCATATCCTTCCCCAACAAACACCATCAGTCTTCATCAAACGCCATCATTCTCAACCACATAACATCCTTCCCCAACAAACACCAATCAGTCTTCACCAAACATCATCATTCTCAACCACATAACATCCTTCCCCAACAAACACCAATCAGTCTTCACCAAATACCATCATTCTCAACCACATATCATTCCCCAACAAACACCAATCAGTCTTCACCAAACATGATCATTCTCAACCACATAACATCCTTCCCAAACAAACACCAATCAGTCTTCACCAAACACCATCATTCTCAACCACATAACATCCCTTCCCAACAAACACCATCAGTCTTCACCAAACACCATCATTCTCAACCACATAACATCGTTCCCCAACAAACACCATCAGTGTTTACAGCATAATGATCCTCCTAATGCCAACATTCAACACCACCCTCCTCAAACCATACAACATTCATCAACCAAACACCGTCACTGCTGATGCCCCAGATGAGCCAGTATGGAACACCAAATGTAGTTTATTACAAATCACATAGAAATCACATAGAAAACACCATGTCCTAAAGGGTTCTAGCTTAGATGTGTGGTTCTAGGCATGTTTAGATAGGTCTATAGTTGACACAGGGATAAAAAGGTTCTTTGCACTCATTTGCAGACGGAATTACGTCCACTGGAAGCTTCTTTGGGGAAGAGTGGTTGTGCCGTGACGTCCTCCTGGCTTTGCTATTTGAAGGGTGCGCCGGTCCGGCGTCTGGTTTTGTTGGTGCTTGTCATGGAAAGCTGGGTCGGAATGTCGCGGGCTCTAACCTGGCCTTTTCCACCGCAGGAAATTATCATAACCTCGCTGCACCTGTCACTTTATTCCTCCAGTCTGTCGGCGCGGAGAGAGGGATGAGGCGGCGGAGGAGCAGAAGGGAAAGGACAGCATCTCCTTGTCATTCAGAACCATTCATATTTATGAGCCTCAGAAACATCACTCGCTCAATTGACTTCTTACCAGCCCGGGGAGGCGGAGGCGGAGAGCGAGCGGAGCCCATTTTCATATATTTATAATATCTCGGCATCATGGTGCGGGAAGATGATTGAAATATCTCCAGTCAACTTCGGCGCCCTGGATCATTAACCCCTAGCTCAGAGTTCTTATTACCATTTACTATTCATTCAGTTCACAAGGCCGTTATTATTAAACAGCATTAATATTTCATAATGTTAT